>VKKT01002938.1:39116-51090 GCA_008038995.1 Haliotis laevigata | reverse complement strand
CTCCGCCCTCTGTAGACCCGGATGTAGCTACAGGTGGTTACACAATGGAATAGCCTTCAGCACTGGAGCCGTGCTCCAGGGACAAGCTGACAGATCCAAAACAGGCTCCTACATATGTCAGCCTTCTAATGTACACGGGAGTAGTGACAGTGTTACAGTCAGTGTTGATGTTCAGTGTAAGTATATAGTCTACACTGATGACAGTGTTACAGTCAGTGTTGATGTTCAGCGTAAGTATATAGTCTACACTGGTGAGAGTGTTACATTCAGTGTTGATGCTCATTGAGAGTATAATGCGTACACTGACGACATAATCGTGTTATCGTATGACATATACCTACAGAACTGCTTGCTTCTTTCAGCTAATGTTGGATTCAATGTACAGCCAATACAATTGCAATAAAGCAGTAGTTCCCATTTTCAGACCCAGCCAACATAACAACATTTACCGCCAATTCTCACAGTGGCTCAGTGACAGTTAACGAGTCCGATGCAGTGACCTTGAGATGTCAGATTTACAGTAACCCAAGGTCAGTCATCAGGTTACTGAATGGAACTGAGGAGTTGACAAGGGCAGATAACTCCCTAACAGCAACATACAGACTGGATTCAGCAGACTGTAGACAAAGAGGGAACTACTCCTGTACTGCCACCAACAACATAGGGGCAGCTTTCACCCAGACGGTGGAGCTTCTGGTTAAATGTAATATCTATTTGGATAATGTGCGTGTATTGTAGTTTATTCAGGTTACAGTTTAGCGTTAATATGTTACATTTGGGATTACAAAACATCTCAAGTGTTGATCTTGCAATGTAGAAGTACTCTCTGCTATGTTCAAACGCAGTAAGACAAACTAAAAATCTAAAAACGGCAACATCGCCTACTGTTATTGTTTTATGGTAGTTGTCTAAAATCGACCTTTTATCATTTGAATTACTCCCCACATGGTTGCAATGTGTAAAGCCCATTTCTTGTGTTCCACCCACTGATGTTGCTGGAATATTGCTAAAAGAGGTATACAAACTAACTCACTCACACATTCGAATAACCATCTGTCAGTGTGGCCTTCCTCATGTGACCACAAGTTATTGGTTCTTTCATAGCCATTAACTCATTAACGTACACTGTTGATCTTGCCATGTGGACGTACTCTCTGCTATATGCAAACGCAGTAAAACAAACTAAAAATCTAAAAAGAGCTACAACTCCCGATGGCCAGAATTACTATTATTGTTTTATAGGAAATGTCTAAAATCGACATTTTATCCTTCGAATTACCAAGTATCAGATCGACCTTCCTCGTGACCAGGTTATGTCTCCTTTCATAACCATTATGATGTTGTACGTTTACCAGGCTCTCCACGACTAGATGTCTCCGTGTTCCAGCCACTCGAGTTCGCTGCTAGACTGGGCGGTGACGTGAATGTGTCTGTGTCAGTCCTGGCCTACCCCCTACCTACATTCACCTGGAGTAGATCCATCAGCAACAGCCAGGACCTCACTGGTTCCTCCAGTTCTGTCTCAGATATCTCAGTCACTGCCAGACTAGAGCTTTCTAACCTCCAGCAGCAGGACTTTGGAGATTATAGTCTTACAGTGGACAATGGTGTAGGCGGGTCAGTTACACACACAATCAACGTTGTGCCTGTAGGTGTGTTACGAATTCAGATTGAATTTCTGTCTACGTTTTTCTATTAATCATCATTTTGTTTCTGTTTTTGTTTTTGTTTGTTTTTTTGTTTTTTTTACTTTCATCCGAATTTTGCAAACAATGACCCTATGGTATCAGTAATCTCACATTATTGTCCAATGTGTTTGTTGTAAGGACCACCACAGACACCTACACAGTTTAAAGATCTGGATAATGCAACAACGTCGTCAATATGGTTGTCGTGGCTGCCTGGGTTTAATGGTGGACACTCTCAGACGTTTCTGATTGAATATCGTCAGTTTTCTACAAGAACGTGGATTGTATACAAAGCCTATGATGACACCGGAGAGATAATGCTGGTGGAAGTGACTGGCCTTACAACAGGAGGGATTTACATATTCCGACTACAAGCTAGAAATGACGTTGGGGATTCTGATGGATATTTATTGGTAGAAGCTGTGATTGCAGGTGGTAAGTGTATCTTGATGAGAATCACTCACTGGGTACTCTATGTATCTTATGGAAAACAAGTTTCGGATTCATGGTGCACCTTGTGTTTCACAAGGGAAGGTATATGAACACCTGTCCTAAGACAGTAAGAAATCTATCCCTGATGTAACAGTGTACAGCATGTCTGTAAATAATACTCATCATCATAACTTAGGCGTGGATATGATGGATTCAATGTAAGCATGTGTGTGTGTGGTAAGGGGTGTCTTTGGGTGTATCTGACTATGAACAGCATCAGGAAAGAGCCCCTTGGAGAAGTGGGGGAAGACCTGGTCTTCACGTACACATGCTTGTTAAAGTCATCTAATTGGTTCTGGTTGTTAGGCCCGCTGACTTGGTTGATGCTTGTTGCCGTGTCACTGCATTGCCTGGTCGAATATTACATACCGCCATCATATCATTTGTATGTTGCAAATATCCGATCTGAAATTGAGCTTTTCACGTTGTATTGATCTTCGGAAACTAATCGCTTGCAAGGTTGGCAAACACTAACGATTGATGTGGGGCAGCTCAAAACTTGACACGGATATAGTTTTACCTGCATGCCGCTACGTACGATTAACAGCTGTTCTTTATAATATTATAATCACACTATAGATCCGCCAGACAAGCAAAAGCTCGACGCTTCATGTACAGGGGTACTAGCAGGAGCCACAGCAGGAACATTTCTTATTACCCTGCTCATCGGAGGAACTGTGCTAATGGTGATGTACAGGAAGGGGTACAGGTTCGGCAATATTCTCAAAGGTATAGTTCCGTGTTACGTGATTGAACACAATTTCCAGGCAACATGTGTTTCATGAACATATTGTTTTCTGGGTTACATCCTCTTTACATCTTACATCATCTTCTTTTTATGCTCGAGAATACTCGAGAATAGAAGGAAGATGTAACCTAGAACAAATATCTATGTTCATCAAATATCATCTTCTAAAATGCCAATCAAGCATCTAACATGTGTTTCCACAAACGTATGCGCCATGACATTACCTTCACGTGTGTAAACCATTGGTTGTCAAGATTGTGAAAGATGACAAAACGAAAGGGATGTGTACCACATGTATACCACCCATCAAAAGTTTAGACTCACTAGTGTAAATGTAGCCACTTACTTCAGTCAACTGTTCTAAACTAGATTTCATACTGTTTAAAGGTATTGTTTACACATGAACTGATGAACAGATTCATAACGTTGAAATGATTTTTGTCATGAGTTCAATAAATGATGAAAATTGGCGAATGTTTAACAAAATTTACACCAAAACACAGCTGTTCACATGCAGGATATTTGCGCATGCTTTTCAGCTCTTTAATGCGTGATACTCGTGCAATTCGTCTGCAGTTGCAGTTGGTTCCCCCAAGTTAGTGGAGAAATTCATCTTCCATGTAACCATATATATAAATTGTTGATGTTCTTATCTGTAAGTTTCAGTAACCATTACCATTCTCTTTCCCTTTCTCTTTCTCGTTCCTGATTGATGTGACATGTTGCTGTTAGTTGTTCACACATCATGCTATTATTGCTGTCCTTGTTTTCTTTTCAGGAAATGCTCGAAAAAGGTAATGTAAATATCAAGGTTCAATAAATAAGAACTTGTATGTGGTAAAGCTACAAAATTCGGTACTGATTTACAATAAGTTGACTAAAATTACATTTTACATGCTGATCGACGTTTATATCCCAATTCCTTCAGTACATTGCCCACTCGCTAGAAACTGACCCGCTACCTTTCTAGTTCCAGCCATCCTGAACCTGTGGAAATGGACAATAGAGGATATGCATCTCTAGGTATGTAATGGCTGTTGAGTGTTTCCCTCTAGTTGATTTTACAACCATCTCTGGATCTGTTAGCACTAAGCCAATACAATGTGTTTCAGATCAGATCACGGATCCAGCGCAGTATTCAAATGTAGAGGAGGAATCAGAAAAACAACAGTACACACATTTGAAGATTTATGAGAACACAAAAGGTAGATGCTTTTTTAATCTAATGTTTCCTCGCGGGTGTACTGTCACCTTGTGGGGGTGGTGGTACAAAGAATTAAGTTTCAATTTGCATTTGATCATGAATTATGTAATGAATTCTTTCCTCAGCGGATGCTGCAGCGGATACAAGTACCTATGAAGGCGTGACAGAGACTCCCCCTGTGACCTATGAGTCCATCAGCGCATCGCCATACCAGAAAACTGGGGCACATTGTTAAGGTAACGAAACCAGGAAACACCCTTTGTGATGGAAATGTTCGTGTTCGTCATGGATCAACTGTATCCACAAAAACCAAATGCATATACCACTCTTCTGTTCTAGTATGATACGTGTCCATAAATCCCCGAGGATCAGTACTCATCACTATATGCTTTCCATTCTGTTCCAGTTTAATACGTTTGCATTATATGATACTTTCAGTTGGATTCATTTTTGTATGTTACCCTTAGTTCTGTAGTTTGTTCTTTGCATGCCCTGCCTGACCACGGAGATAACCAAAGAAGCACACGAATTTACATCATGATATCAGTTTCAGTTATGGATAAAATACTCGTTCAGTCAAATGCATTACTGCTTTGAGGCAAACGTCTTTGTTATTTTCTTAAGTCCTATTTATGGTGTTTATCTTTATGCCATCTTTGCCGATTATGTATCATCGGATATTTCACATGTACGAGGGTCGATCACAAAGTACGTAGCCTAACTATATTCTCGATGTCCAGTGTTTGAAAGGTCCCATCCTATTTTGAAGGAATCGTTAGCAAAGCCATAAAAAAAATCAAATATGTAGGTAATGTGGTTAACCAGATAGTTGTCATCACAACACATTGGGGTATAATATTTCTAACAAACTTGCAGAAAATAAAACAAATGCTTTGTCTTTTGGTACCTCTCGGATAATAGTGTGCCTTCAGATAATGTCATATAAAATATTCTCAGTATAGTATTGGATGACTTCCCGTCATCACCAACAGTCAAAGATTTGGATCGCCTGATTTATATTAGTCGGGGGCTATTTTTTAAGGACACTCCCATTTTAATCTTTCAAAAACATTGTGTCCAGATATTCAAGCTGGCACTGTTTACAATATATTTTTGAGCTGACACTTGTGTGACCATGCAGTATTTAGTTTGAACCCTTGGCATCATGTATGCATAAGTGAAAAAATTAGAAGATGGTGTGCCCTTACGAGTACGTCATCTGAAAGGGGGATGGGTAGTGTCTCCAAAACAAGCTCTTTTAGTCAAGGGGGGAAGGGGGGAGTCACTTTACCAAGCGACTGTTATTTCAAATTGCTTTTTTATGAACCTTAATATCTGAGTGTGATTCTAGGGGACACACTCAAACACACACAATAGTTTTTGCAATAGTTTGTGTCGTGAAGTTTTTGATGCATTCACTGTAGATTTTGCGGGTTGTTTAGGGTACCAAGGGAAAAAGTGAAACAAAATTGGGATCGTGAGTCTGGAACATAGCAAAACCAATTGTTTGAGCTTGACAGATAATATGTAGAAAAACATAAAAATAACTGCATCTGTCTCGTTTTCTTGGTGATTCTACATACTTTTTGATCGCCCCTCGTATATGGTGATTATGTAGAAAGATATCTACATAAATGGGACCAGAAAGCTAGAAATCTCATTTGCCAGTTATGACCGATGTGGCTCGGTCATGATTCGGGGAGGGAACGGGACAGCTAGTAGAATCCGTATCCAATCATACCTGGGTTTCAATGAAACAGAGAAAACATTCTGGGTATGTACGTGAGACCTCCCCGTGCCGGGGTAGTGTGTAATGCCCTTTAGAACACCTTCTCATTGCGCCCTGACAACTATAGAAGAACTCGGCAATACTGACACTGAGAGGCAATGCCTAAAACAACGGGGCAAGGTTGGTATTAGATTGATCACATACGCGCAACTGACAGTTCGTCTTTTTGGACTAGGACTTTTTTACTGTGACATTCTATCGTTTCAGTTTTGGTGAGAAAGTTTCATTGTGACGGTTGATCGGAGTTATTCAACATATGTTCATATTTTGATGCATGACTAAAGTGGTGATGCTCAGCAAACATTGAGTAGTAATTAGTTAAGGTTGTAGCATTGAGCAACTGTCACAAAGCAAATCTTGATTTCACGGACAGCAACCAACACTTACGCAAACAGCTTTACATTTGGACATCATTCCAGACACCCTCGCCGTGATATTGCTGGAACATTTTTAAAAGCGGCGTAAAACCATACTCACTCACCCATAACAGACGTCCTTTGATCAGGTGTCTTGCCAAATGTGTCTTCAACAGGAAATAAAATTAGTTTTCATAAATATGAATAACTTCATGATTTGGTGTTTGACTGTCAACGCAATGAAGTTTTATGTCTATGCAATAAATATGCCTATATTCAATTCAATCGTTTATTCCGCATGTGTGGCCTCCGACCCATATACAGATGATACAGCAGGTTGGCATTTGCATGTTACAAACTTAAGTATCTCAGACGTAGTGCACAATGAAAATAAAGTTGTAGCTTAATAATAACGTTTGTATCATTAAATACCATTAGGTTGATGAAACTAGTTTTTTTTAATATTAAAGGGTGTACAGACAAAGAGTACGCATTTAAAGCTTAAGCTTTCATACGCTGGACATATCATAACAAAATGAAATTCATTTTCAATCATGTCTAACTTACACACTTTACACAGTCGCAGTGTTTGTATTACATTATAAGAACACTGCGAACACAAGTTCAACTTGTAATCTGACCATGCCAATACGCAGTTTCGTCAAGTCACGATGATATAAGGAACAGTATCCATGAGTTAAATACAATTCCGGTTGTAAGTTCAATTTGAATGAAGAATAAGGGTCATATCTGCTGCTACAATGCAAGCTAGATTTCCTTTCCTCAGTTAAGATATCAGTAGCACATTGCTTAAATTCTGACAAAAATACGTCTACATTGCCAACACCCTGGAACAAAGAAACGTAAGCAAATCCGTAGGTAAATAAAGCTTGCTTAACGGATGAAGCCCATGTATGGCGATCAACGTTATCCAATGAGTACAGCATTTCATATGCTTTGCTTGGATACCTATGACTAAGCATACGAGTAACTCTAAGCCAGAATTTAACGCCAGACAAATAAAATAGGAATCTGCAACATTCACAGCTAAAACATTCGGAGCTCTTTTACTATTGTTAAGAAACCGTTCAATCGCTAAATGTTGTATTCTCTCTATACACTCTAAACGCAGAAAGGCCCACAACTCGGAACCGTATAATAACATTGGCATAATCTGAGAATCAAATATTGTGAAGAAAACCTTATAGGTAAACTGCTCATGGGAATACATCGTTCTTAAAACTTCAAATAAAGCTTTCTTGGCCTTTATAGCAACAAAATTGCAGCTCTGTGACAAACTTAATTGGGTTGTAAGAACTAGACCCAGATAGTCATAATTAGAAACTACATCCACATTACTCCCAATGTAGGTCCTCTTTTCAAAACGTGATAATTTTCCACCTTTTCTGAAACCATTATTTTAGTTTTAGATATATTAACCTTCAAATTCCATGATTCACAATGACAATGGAGAATATCAAGACGCTTCTGCAGACCATTTACACTATCTGAAACAAGAACAATGTCATCTGCAAAAAGTAACATAAAAACTTCAATGATATCAGGATACAACTGGATACCTCTACTATTTGCATTAATTACTTCATTCGCCAACTCATTTAGGACAATAGTACAGGACTCAAGACGCAGCCTTGCCTTACTCCATTCGGACATTCAAAGAGATCTGAAAAACCTTCATTTGTCTTGACACAAGATTTGAAAACCTTATACATACTCTTAACGCTACGAAACAACTTTCCCTTCAAACCAATTCTGCGAAGAAATAACAGCAACTTATTTCTATTAGCACTATCAAAGGCCGTTTTGAAACCAACAAAGGCAACATAGAGTTTACTTGTCGTCTTGGATAAATATTTGTGCACAAGTGCACGCAGAGTAAAAAGATTATCGGCCGTAGAATATCTGGCTCTGAACCCGGACTGAGATTCCGAAATAAGCCCAGTTAGTTATTCTACTGTTAATAATACCAATATATACTTTGCTAAAGATTGACAACAACGTTATACCTCTATAACTATCTGGACAATCACAGATCCACCTTTGTGCAATGGGACAATAATACCTTCTGACCACTGCGAAGGGAAAACACCTGAATCATAAACAGTGTTAAACAGCTTATATAATCAATGAGAAATGGATAACCATACAAAAACATTTCCGCCAAAAGTTGCCCAACTTCAAGCGCCAAAATGACTGAATAACCTCGTCCTTGACTATAGGACAATCAAACCGCTCGTAGTCATCATCATTATCGACTGAATCTGTTTCCAAACAAAGCCCATGATTCTCCTCAACAAGGATGTCAGTTTTAGCTGACCCATTGCCTGTGCTGTTATATAGTCCAGTAAAACGTGCAACCCAGTCTGCACGTGAAATCGGTGGTGGAGCAACTCTCCTACGTATACGCCTCAAACAGGACCAGAATTTACGATGATCATTATTTGAAGCTAGAAAGCATAAGTTATCCACCTCTTTCTTATTAAATGCCTGTGTTTTACCTCTAACAGTTGACTTATACTTATACAAAACCTGTTTATACTGAATATAGATATGACGTCCTTTACATTTCCTATGACGTCTAAGCAACCTTCTACTATCCAATTTTAAATCATGACATTCTTTATCATACCACACATTTTTAACACCTTGAGATGTACAATGGGATGTTTTGACAGTGCATTTAGATGCATCGTACAAGATATTATTAAACATAGAAATAGACACATCAACATCAGCATGAAACATATCAGTTGCATTGCTTATAGCTAATTTAGTTTCCTCACAGGAAAGATTGTTCACAATCCACCTTTGACTCATCCCAAACATAATTATCAGTCCCTGAACACCTTTCAGTGACAAGCATTTGCGTTCCTGTCGAAAAAGTCAGTGGCAAATGTTTAGATTCAAATCTGTTTCCAAGTTCAAAGTCTCTTATATAGGAAAACAGTTCAGAGGATGCAATACAATAATTTACAGAACTGACACCATTATCATAAAATAAAGTAAATTTACCAGTTGGGTTAGACACCCGACCGTTCAAGATGGATATATTTAGAGATTGGCACAAATCCAAAAGAGAATTACCAAACTGATTGACATTATTGTCCTCATTAGCTCTCGGTGCTGATAATCCATCATAGAAAATATCATCTTCATCCACATGTCTGTTTGGTTCAATATAATCAGGCAGTTGAGTAGTCCTTGGGTTGAAGTCACCGCATAATATAATTAAGGGGTTGGATTTAAGCTGTTGTAAAATATCCAAAAGAGTTTCTTCCAAAACAATTATACCGTTTTTATCAACATTGTCATCGTAAATTGATGCATACCTTGGTGGGATGTACACAAATCCTAATACAATATCACTTTCTGTACCAAACTTTTTTTTATCAACACTTAATAACATACCAATACGACATTTTAAGATATTAGTAAATTGTTTGACAACATTTCTTTTGATAAATACATGTATACCACCACAATGACGACCCTTTTCGTGAAACCTGTTGGCATTCTGTACAAAACACTTATACTGACTAAAACTAGGGTGGTCAATTTCCTTATCTGCCCACGTCTCCAAAAGGGCGATAACATTGTGTTCCAATAAACAAGAGATGAAATAAACATCAATCAGTTTTGAGAATAATCCTTCAATGTTCCAAATGAGGTAGTCACATTTTGTGGTAGTAGTATATACGCTTTGACCGCCCCCCTAGTTAGTTCCTTTGCTGTTTGCCACTGAAGATCTGAGATTGGATCTGTTTGGACGTCGGCCTGTATCCTGTTAGACCACGACCACCAGTTTACCATGCTCGTAGTACCCCTTCTTCCCCTCGGGATTAAATTGTCGAAGTTCGTCACGATGTCGTCGTGTCAAGTCGTGATATATTGTGATGTTTTGCGGCGCCAATAGCTTCCGCTGGGAGAAGATTCTGTGCTTGTCGTCCGAGTTCATAAGTCTGATGATTATAGGTTGGTCAGGGTCATGTAGTCGTTGGCCTACTCTATGAGCAAGAGTGTCAGGTAGAGAGAAGGAATCTCATTCAGCACATCAAGGACTTTTTACGACAGTCTGCTGCAGTCTCTTTATCTAGCTCCTCGACTTCATACACTCCAACCAGATTATCGCGTCTGCTTCTCGCGTCCAGATCAATTACATCTCTGTCAAGCTTCTTGATAGTCTCTGTTTGGGTGTGCACAACATTTTCCCAAAGTGTCTATCATAGTCTGGTCTAATAATTTCATCCTCACCTCTCAACCGTTTCATTTCCTGCAACACTTCAGTAGAGTCAGACTTTGCTTCGGCAACACTCGCCTTGAGTTCAGAAATCTCGTTTTTCATGTCTATTTTCAGATTGTTAATGTCAGTGATTATCCGAACTGATATCGCTATTGGAATGTTTTGGTCCTGGATTGCTTTCAACATCGCCACTCAACTTCAGTCTTTCTGGCCAAAACACTACATGTAAACACTCGGTTATGTCACTTCCTACTCTCCCATGCACGTGTTTCACGCTTGTCTGCATCTTCATTATAACGCGGATGTCAGCAGAATAATATCCATATGTGCAAGCGCAGGAAGCAATAAGCTCAGGTTTTGAGTCACTGTCCACCAATACACGTGGTTGATGACTTGGAACATGATATTGACTGTCGGAAACACCCAACAACCAAGAACTACCATTAGTTGTCCCCGTTATACCGTACCCAACACGGGTGTTCAGCACTCGATACTTTCCAAATCCTTCAGAATACACGTTTAGGTCACAAGAGTTGGTATGTAACATCACACAGGATATCTGTAATGCTAGTCCTATTCCTCTGCACAAAAGAAAAACGCTCACCAAGCTATGTGTGTCTCTTGCGATGAGGTGTTCGCCATCAAGCTTGACTGTGTTGACTTTTCGACTTGCATTATGAAGTGACAAATCTGAAAGACATGTTTTCCCGCGTGGACGGGTATTTCAGTGTCAAGCTGACCTGTACCATAAATTGTAGCTACGTAACGTGAATAATGCTTTTGAATTTGGTGTTTTGGATTTCTGTTTTTTAAATAACAATGTAATGAATATATACGTTTACAACATAAAACTCATGTGTACTTTGTACTTAAAATGTTTATGAAATCAGACTTGATCTCGTCAATATATGGATGCGTGAGTGAGTGAATGAGTTAAGATTTAAAGTCACATCCGCAATATTTCAGCCATATCGTGACTAAAACTACTTCTAAATTCATATTATATACATATAATATATAAAACCCTGTCAAAGAAGGACAGTAAAACTAGTAGATGATCACAGATTGTGTTAAAACTAGCTAGCATATATCTTAAAAGTAGAAAACTATTTTTGGACAATACAATGTAAAAATGGGCTATAAATCGCCAACAACTGAAGGTAGATCACCATACTAGGGACCAAACTAACAATCTAAGTTACTAATCTAAACTACCAATAATAAAATACATATCTATTTACAAGCTATTCACCAACATTTATCTAGCACTTCTGTTTCTTTTAAAAATTCAATGATTAAATGATGTTTAACGTTAAAAAGATCCTTCATTGCTTTGACATTAGAATATTTATCCCTTGTGATGGCAAAATCAATACAGTCAAGCAGGACATGCTTGACTGTGATTCGTTCATCACAAGGGATACAAAACGGAGGAT
>VKKT01002937.1:66132-87023 GCA_008038995.1 Haliotis laevigata | reverse complement strand
GTAGGATGTATGGTTGAACTATAGCAGTAGGATGTATGGTTGAACTATAGCGGTAGGATGTATGGTTGAACAATAGCAGTAGGATGTATGGTTGAACTGCTATGCATGGTGTGCAAGTGCAGAAATGAGCCAGTTCCTCAATTTCAGCAGCATAGTTGTTAACTATAAATATTTGTTTTAGATTGACAATTTTGATTGACTGCATGACAGTTTTCACTTGTGTTGGTGTAATGGAGATCTTGCCTTGCAGACAAACCTGCAGAAGTACAGCTCCCACATCAGCACCCTGGAGCGGGAGAACATGGTGCTGCTTAACGAGGTGAAGAAACTGGAGGCGCAGGTTGGTACTGTCACTGGTGTTACCCTGGAATGATAAAGTACAACTAGTGTTATATGGATAGATGCATGTGTCAAGGTGTTAATGTGTTTGTAAGACCCTCTGTCTGCCCCAACTTACCAGCATTGTTTGATGTCCAGCTGTCAGGCAAGGGAGATGACCAGGACAAGTCAAAGCTGCTGCTGCAGAGACTCAAGATGTTGGAGGCAGAAAACTCAGCCCTGGTGCTGGAGAATGAACAACAACGACACCAGTATGAGAAGTGTCTTGATGAGATAGCAAACCAGGTTGTTCAAGCTCTTCTGGCACAGAAGGTATGCATGGTTATCCCCCTTTATATTCACTACAGTCTGGTTAGAACTCATTATACTTCCTGGGTTCTATGCTGTTTCCATTATAAATTTTTGAAAGAAACAATGGAATTGGCTGTATGGCTTAAGTGATCTGTTTACGTGGTAGTTATGAACAGTCACATTAAGAAATAGCCAGGATTGACAATGTTACCAATCTCTTTCTGGAACTTCTGTGCTAGCCCATATGCCCTTTAAGTCTTTAGGCCCATTTCTATTTCACTTTATTGCTGGATTGTGCTGGTTAACTTCATCTTCCTTACTTCAGACTCTGCGGGAAGAGTGTATGAAGCTGCAGGGACGTGTTCAGGACCTGGAGCTGCAGAACAGGCAGCTGAATGTCATGTTCCAGCAGAAGATACGATGTGCCTCTGACTCCATGGTGCAGGTGAGCATAACCCTCAATACAACTCTACCCCAAACCCTCAATACAACTCTACCCCAAACCCTCAATACAACCCTACCCAAACCTTCAGTACAATGCTACCCCAAACCCAATACAACCCTACCCAAACCCTCAGTACAACCCTACCCCAAACCCTCAATACAACTCTACCCCAAACCCTCAATACAACCCTATCCCAAACCTTCAATACAACCCTACCCAAACCCTCAGTACAACCCTCCCACACACATAATACAACCCAATACCCCCCACACTAAATACAACCCTATCCCACACACTGCATACAACCCAGTACAACCCTGTGCCATGATGATTGATACCTGTTATGTTTCAGCAGTCTGTGCCCCCTCGCAAGCATCTTGCTCCAGCACAGGTTGGTGAGGCAACCAAGTCTAACACCTCCCCTGTCAGTATAACAGCCATAGTACACCCGCAGTCTCACCAGGTCAGTGCTTTTAACGTAAAGTTCTTAAAACTTCTTTATCATTCAATGCTCACATTCCGTTTTTAACTGACATGTTTAAAGTTTTTTACTAACATTCCCCTGTTGTATATTCTTTGACCATGCACCTGTTCTTGTTCAAACCATCTAGCCCCGGCACATCCCACAAACAGCCCTCCCTCAAGCAGCAGCAGTAGCAGGAGCAGGAGCAGGAGCAGGAGCACAAGCTGGGGGCAAAGGGGAGGCAACCCCACCAACACTAGAGAGATCCACGGGTTCACTTCAGAGCATGTGTAGTGAATATGTATGTTCTTGACTAGTCAATCTAATACTATTTAAGAATCAATAATAAGAGACAACATTCAACAAGTCATTTCATTTGGTTAATCAACAGCATTTTGAAATATCTTACACAAAATTATGATATATGTCCCAGTGCCTTTCTTCACTAGCTTCTTATATCTAACCACTAACTTTGTTGCAGATGTTCGATGATAGTCCTGGTATGCCGCAGATGAGCTCACCCCCACCTTGGCTTAGAGATAAGTTGGACCTGCCCTTGACAGATGAAAGTCGACCTAGCTCCTCTGACAACAGTCCTGTGACACCCCCAACCCCTCCCCACACAGACTCCATTGCCAAGGCCAGCAGCAGCCCAGCATTACAGACAAAGATAGAAACAGAATTCCCTGTCAATAATTCTAGTCCAAAGGTGAAACGTGTTACTGGACTTGAAAGAGGTTGTCAGTCTCTAGATAGGATTGGTGTTGCTAGAAAATCACCTAGTATCAAAAACACCACTCGTCCTCATCGTAAACCTAAAAGTTTAGGGAAAAAGTCATCCAGTGAGAAGAATGTAACTGCTGAGGTTGTTGCTGACAAAGCACAAGTTCTGCCTCCTCCATCTCCACGGACCAAGTCACGAATACCTAGCAGGGTTCCAACACTTACAGCCAGTCAGGTAGCTCGGAAAGGGTCTGGTGACCACACACCCGAGCAGAAAGGGCAAGGACCAAAACACAGTACACCTCAAAGTTTCCATGATCTCATGTCACAGAGAAAGAAAGCACTCTCCCGGGATAATTCTCCTAAATCTGTGAATACATCGAGACAATCCAGTGACTCTCCCCGACACACGCTGCCATTTCGCAGTCAGTACTATTATGACTACAGTGATGAAGACAGTGACTCCCGACCAGTGTCTAGAGACTCTAGCACAGCCTCCACTGTCTCACTCAATGATCTCTTGGATAGTAGTTTAGACATGGACAACCCTCTCGACGAGGACTTCCTTTCTGACTGGTCTCCCAATTGTCTGTCACCAAATAGCCTCAACACACCTGCCTCAGGCCCAAGTCAGATTCCCGTTATGACAAAGGGGATGTTCTACCACTATGCCAATCGAACACAGTCTTCACCTAAAACTGTTAAGTCAAGACCGTATACTGATATTATCGTGAAAGATGGCTCAGCCACTGTGGTGAAAAGTGAAGATGGGTTGAGTGGGTGTAAACCTCTCAGACCAGATAACCTTATTCTTGTGCCAAGAGAAAAACAGTTTTCTTGTGGATTCAGTTCATCCAGTTCTTCAAGTACTGAGGAAAATAAGTCTTTGATCAACAGTGTTAAACGTAACCTCAGTACTGATGCCAAGAAGCAAATTACCGAGCAGAACTCAGAGAAAGGAGGTAACCCTCAAAAAGTTGAAAAACCTGACAGTACAGTCAGAAAGTATCCAGCAGGTGTTGCTGGAGATAACAAGAACTGTATTGTTGCCAATGTTTCTCTTGTTGTGAGTCCACCTGGGAAATGTAAAAAATCACCACCACCTGTGCCACAAAAACCTCCAAGGTTACGTAAATTGTCCAGTGAAGGTCAGTTTCAAGGTCGCACAGACAAGAAGGGCAGTGGGCTCATAATGGACAAAGATGGAATGCCATTTCTCAGTGAAAATTTGACTGTTGAAAAACAGAAAGATCTTGCTGCATTTCTTGTTCAGGATGTAATTGAACGTGTGAAAAGCAGAGAAGTTCTGGCATACCATCAAAAGGCTCCATCTTCTGATTCTAGTTTCGAAAGTGTCCGTGTAGAACGCTCTGGGAGTAAAGATGATGGATATTCCACTATGTCAAGTGACATTCAACCAGAGATTTTAGAAAAGTTCAGTGATGCTGCAACTCCAAAAGTTGAAATTCTAATTAAATGTGAACAGGTAAATGAGAGTGACATTAGTTCCACAGCAGAAAGCAGTACAATAAAGACAAAGGATGCATTCACTGATGTGATGAGTGATCATGACTCTGCCATGGAGACATCTACACACAGCATGGAGCTGCGCAACTCCAACCAGAGTCTGTCCTCACAGGTGTCCTCCTCCAGCTGCGAGAGTGCTGTCAGTCCTGTCCTTAAGGTCAATGACATGAAAAAGTTTTTCGAGGAGGAGGCAAAGAAACTTAAAGGTGCTAAACAGCTAGACTCTTCCAGGTCACCAATCATATCCCCCAAGAGTCCAAAGAAACGCTGGCCATTTGATAAAGACAAACATGCCAAAAGCCCTAATTCCTCCAAATCTATGCAACAGGCTCTGGAAATAAATAGCTCTGTAACAGCTAAAGATCCTGCTCAGGATGATGGTTCAGTTCCAGCAGCTGATATCATCTTCCAGAACTTCACCAGTGTGAAGGACAACTCTATCTGTGACCATGCCTTGTCACTGCACATCAGTGAAGATAAATTGTTGGAGGATATACCAGAGGATGATGAGTGGGAAGCTATACACAACAAAACTGTGCAAGAAAGTGTTGCCATGCAAAAGAATACCTTAAAGTCACACCTCCAAAATTCCCATGAGAACATGACTAGCAAACCTCAATCTTTCACTCAAAAACTTCCATGTTTACCAACATTAGATTCCGCAAAGAATACATCGACCAAACCTTCTTCATTGTGCCTTACCAAGGCTAAGTCAGACTCCAATCTGTCCAATGCTGGCCAGAGTAAATCTACCTCCCTGTATGAAGACTTCACACAAGGAACCTGGGACAGTGGGAAAGTTCCAGAACGTTCAGCATCAGTCTCAGAGATGGACTTCCAGCCAGCGCCATCTGCTGGCAGCAACTGTGATTACAAACGCCAAGTTGTACTAATTGACATCGATGAAACCTCCGTCCTATACAGGGTACATGACATAGTCAAGGATCACTGTCAGTCAAAGGTATAGTCATGGATATGGAGCAACAATATAGTACCCTATTAAGAATGACCAGTTCAATATTAACTACATTCATGTTTATATACACTAGGATTGATATTAGATATTGTCATTAGAGTACTTACAATTGTCTTTGCTTAATGTCATATTTAGATGAAGTGGAACATATCGCAACTGTAGCATTATAGATTAGTATACACAGCTCCATTTAGTGGGTATTCTTCTCATCTGCAGATGTCTCCTGCCCTGGTATCAGACTCAGACAGTGACTCTGAGGCTCAGATCAACTTTATTGAATTACTGAAACAGAAAAGTGAACGCCCCTTCACACTGCCTCCTTGGACCCCAAAACACACAATGGATGAGTTAAAGAAGGTATGGCCATGTATTTCAGTATCAAATCTTCTTTTGCTGTATGTTGTAAAGCATGTAACGATGCATGATGAAAATGAGCACGTCACCAGGTCCTTGATGTATTTTACATTTATTCATTTACTCATGATGTTTTCTATTCTTGCAGAGCTCTACCCCTTCACCAGTGTCAGTGAAGAAGTTTGATTCTTCCAACCCAGAAGATTGGATACTGAAGTTCAGCAAAGATGAAATTGAAAAGAATATTAATGGAGCCTCCTCACAAAATGGCTCTGCAGAGGATGTCTGTCTCGACAATATCGGTAGCAATCTTTCATCGGCAGATGCCAATGTTTCGAACAGTTCGACAGTCGCTCAGGATGGGTCTTTCTCTGCCCCTGAGCCAGTTAATGGTACACATGAGGGGGCATCTATTGAGGACAGTCCACGATCACCACCGTCAGAAGAGCAGACAAAATTCAACAGCAATTTCTACAGTCTGTGCAACATGGGTTCCAACAGAAGCCTCTTCTCCAATGGGAGTCATGATCAGGGGATTAACAAACTTTGTCCACCTGAACTAGAAAGACCAAGACTTAGAAAAACTGTTGGAGAAGAGAATATTGAGTCTAGGGAGTTTGAAGAAATATCTAAGCAAATTGCCAACCTTTCCAAAACTGTGAATGATTTGCATAAAAGTTTATCAAGTTTGAACTCAGCTGATTCTGGTTCCACCAATGAGCTTCCAGGATGTCCTCCTCCAGCCAATCAAACCACTGCTCAGCCTGCAGCTGCTCTGGATGGCTACCACTGGGTGGATGATGAGTTTTACATGGCATCATGTGGAGGAGAGGTCATAATAGGGAGCACAGAATTACTAGCTGAGGAGTCTACAAACTGGATGGATGACTTTGAGGACAATGATGGTGCTAGATGTGACCTGGATACTAACTGTGAGATTCGTGAGGAGGAATTCTATGAAATTCAGGTCAATGGGACGTCATACACAGACCTCCCAGGTTACACATACTCTGAGAATGGGGCTGCCAGTACCAGAGTCTACCAGGGCAATAAGTCTCGCAATGAGGATCAGAACAGGCCTCCAAGGAGGCAGCTTTCTGACAGCCACATGGCTGATCCTGAGGTAAATATGAAAATAAACACCAGTCTTGATTATTTCCGAAATTGAGTCCGCTGGTCATAAAAGGCAAATTGTGGTGAAAATAGAGCACAGAAGATCAGTTGTCACACCAAGTGTGAGTGAAAATAGTAAACATTTCATGCTGTCCTGGCTCTGTGTGTCACTAATCACAAGTCGCAATTATCGCTAACCTACTTTTTAAGTGGGGAGTTTATTTGCCATACTTCAGCTGACATTTACTGTCAATGTCACTATGGACAACTGACTTTAACAGATACATATACATATGTATAGTATAAATGCATACAGAACATGAAGTGTGGGTTCACTAAGTGCTTTGTCTGATTTCCAACAAAAGTCAAGGTAATATCATTGCAAATTCTGTCAGAAGTGCATGGAGGCTGACAAATCTTTTTACAGATTAGAATCTATTTTGTGTATTATGGAAAGATATAAATTCCCTAATCAAAAGTTAGGAAGTATACTTTATATGCATTTAAGGTCAACATAGGTGTCACTACTATTGCTTGTAAAGAATATAATTCCAGATGTAAGGTTGGAATGTTAAGGCCAGATGGCATTGATTTGACAGTTTGTTATTCATATACTGAATGCTGTTGTCTGCTGCAGAAACGTGCTGACATCCTAGACTCCATGCTTGCATCAGGTGGGGAGAGTAATGACAGCCTCGCCAGTGACATCGGTCTGGACCATATGATGTGTCAACGCCTCATTGGCCGCAGGAGACAAGGTGATAAATCTTTGCATACACTGATAATAGAATAGTATAAATATTATATCACATGCACGAAGAACATTTGGCAAGTTCTGTTTCATAACTTGTTACAAACTTGATTTTGTCGTTTTCAGCTCGCCATGAAGTAATGAGGTACCCATCAACCCACCGCCCTCCTCTTGACTTTTCCAAGTTCTTCATCAGATATGGAGACCCTGAGCGTCAGGCTGTGGCTGCTTTCGATTTTCTTGAGGACCTTTCTACTTCTAATTCTGAATCTGGATCTCTTCCAAAACTAATAGCGCTGGACAATGTTGAAGGCAACGATGAAAGTAGTGAACATAGTCGCAGACACCGAGGTCATCAGATGAATATGAACAATGGTCATGGACAATCTCTGGAAGGTCACAGATTAGAAAACCAACGTATAATTACAACCTCATCAGGAAGGGTGAGACGGGTGGACAAGAATAAGCGGAAGAAAAGGGGAGATGCTATGAAAGCACGAAAGCAGAGAGAGAACAATTCCCGTATTGGCATGGGACAAGCCTGTAGAGCAGACTCTCCCCAGCTGCAGGACTCCTCTGATGCAGCTGTCAGTGCAGGCAACCTCTCACTGAGTGACTCGTGCTGTGAGGGCTTCTCCAACCAATGACCTGACTATGTTGTGAACCATGGCCTGCCCAGTGGGGGTACACAGTCAGGGATCCTTATCTTCCACATGCATTCACACTCTTTTGGTGCAAGGATGTTATATAGATGACATATATACACAAGTGTTTGCAAGTGTGTACTGAGTGAGAGGATAGTTGTATAGCCAGGGGTATAGGATAGGTCTCTCTATGTAGACATGACATCTTAAATTCTGCCAATATCGTATCTTCCATTTCTCTGAAGATATATTTATGTTCCATTATTGAAAGTATGGAATAACAATAATACAATGAAATACACTACTGTCCCATTGGCAGCTTGCAATCATCTATATATAGGGACTAATTATTGACTATTTCGTGGTTGTAATGTTCTAGTGAGATATTTTTCTTAGTCTTAAAATGAATTTATGAGTAAACTAAGGTTAGTGACAGGAGGACTTCATCTTATGTTGTCAGTATTTGTCACCAAATTCACACAGATGCAGACTTAACTGGCTTCTATTTTACTTACCATTAAATATCTTTGAGTCACCAGAGCTTATCATCAGGTGCATACGGGTGCATACTGGATCTACTGGGACAAGCTGTACATATCTATATACACATGCAATTTCACCTGCTATATCTGGTTGCACAAGTGGCCCCTGCTGCTCATGTAATGGTAGAACACACTCTCTCAAACATGCATCAGTCACTTGCATCATTACAGCATTAAGTACCTGGTACATTCACTGTTGGATTTCATCCATCAATCACTGACCAATTCTCAGTGTTTAATCATATAACAATAGGGCATGCAACATTCAGACGGACTGCTATACCTGTCTACAACTGCTGTGGTGTGTGGGGACCTGTATTTCTCACCTGTATTTCAGTCACTGTGGATGTTAAAAACAAACATCTACATGTAGCGTCTACCTCAGCTCTTCAAGCTCATTTGATCAATGTTCAAAGGTTCCATTGATGGGACAAAAGTAGAAACAAACTTTTATGTTCAGTAACATCTAAACCTTACCAATCAGCTTCTAAGAATATGTTCTTAAGACAGTTTATAAGTGATTTTGTGCCACGTTGATCATTGACTCTAGTGCCTGTGGTTAAACTGTGCCATTACCCAAGTGAGGATACTCCAGTGTGAAGTAGAAGATTCACTTGTTTTGTCGCCTCAGTAGCTCTGCCTTTTTCATCAGCCTGTTGTTTTAATACTGGCTGATTATGTCTGCAAATAGGAATCTGGCTGTTATCTGTGCTCTGTGTTGGTGAAAATCTGTGATTTTACATTTAAACTTCAAGTTATTGCTACAGTTTTGTAGTGATCCTATTGTAAGTGCTATTTATTCACACCATGCTTTAATAATTGTTGAATTTGTAATTTGCTTATTGTATTGAGGTGGAAAGTTGACTTTGCACATTCTTACATTTCGTGGTGTTGATTTTGCCACGAGAATGAACCCTGATGTAATATATTTCTTCTAAGTAATTATTATACCATCTCTTTCTGTGTTGTTGATTGAGAAATTCTATCAACAATCAGGTCAGTGAGAAGAGAACTGAACGTGATGGAAAATGTAATTATCTCCCTTGATACATGATTTTAAGAAGTTGTTATTTTAATGCTATTCTGAACGGTTATCAGAATTGTTTTAGTGAGAAATCCTTAATGTGTCTTAATTAACTTATTCACTGGAATGAATATACACCAAGTAGCTGTAAGTTTTACAATGGGGCCTACATCCTTTGACGCATCATCCGCAGTATTTCACAAGAATTGTTCATTTTTAAGGACATCAAATCTACCCAGTTTGAGAATTTTTATAAACTATTTACCTAGTGCCTCGTGAGTTTCAAAGCAGGTGCTGATGACTGCGAGACATTCTTGCCAATACTCTTATACACTATGCACACGATGCCATGCCAACAAGCAATAGCAGCCTGAAGACCACGCCTACTTCGTTGTCATTTTATCTCCACCACTATACATATCTCTACTCCTCAACGTTGCAGTGACATTGAGACCCCAGTACAAGTAACTTTGTAAGGCCTACCTAAATCTGCTGATTCTTCTTCCTGTTGGTCACATTGACCTCCATGTTGTCAGTGCAGGTTCATCATCATACATTTTGTTATCACTACCCATTGTGGGACTGTATCTGATGTATAGTGTATGGGATTTTACTGTCTGTGTGTAGCTTAACCAAACAGGTTTGTTCCGTTCCACTCCTGGCATGTGTTTTAAGGCTGTTCTTCAGTAGCTGTATGTTAACTGGTATGGTATTGCCACCATCCATGAACTCTCTACAAACTCATAAGTTCAGTACGTGGGATATGCTTTACATGTTTTAAAATGTTTCATGTTGCTACTGATAAGAATTGAAGGAATGGTATTTTGTAATAACATTATATATTTCATCAGTCTCTTACCTCACCAATTCCATGTTAAGTGATTGGCTTTGCAACAACTTCATCTTTTCTACTTGAAAGAAATCTTTTGATCTCATGTGTAAATAGCAATATTGCAGGTTTGATTTGCCTACTTTTATGCAGATGTGTGTTGAGCAATGACAATGGAAAGGCTTCCCACTGTTGGATGTTAGTGTCTTCAGAGTGAATCAGTTTTTATACAAGCCTGAATGTAAGCAATGATACTAGGTGTATGGATCAGAGAGTAGTGTTTCATAGGAGTACTATATATTTAATATATGTCACACTTTTCACAGGAGTGATTTAAAATTCATTGTATTTTATGTATGCGGTTGTTGACATGAGAATCGGATATTTTGTTCACAAGTTTATGAAAGATTTTTTTCTAAAGAGGAAGCATATTTAATATAATCTTGTATTCACTGATATCAGTGGACGTTTCGTATCTATTTACAGATTATTTATAGCCATTAGATTTGAAACTTATGAGCAAAACTTAAGTAAGTCACATGAGTATGTACTTTTTCATACCATTAATAAACTACTATATCTAGATGCAATGCATTGTGTTTTGTTGCCTTTGCATGTTCCCCACTTACTAGTGCCTACTCCATTCAACACATCAACATTCAATACCATTTCTCTAACATTCTGCAAGAAAGATAGTACTGCATACCCACTGCAAGAACACCATTTTAAGAAATAAGGTGTCATTTTTGTTGGAAACCTGAATGATGCTATACAGCTTCTTTGGACAAGCAGATGTGTACCCAGGATGGGGGGGTTGATGACCCACAGGGCCATGACATAGGTACAGTCAAGTAGGCACAGATAGCTTTAGGAGTCTCCTCATTGAGGCAATATTGCTGCTGACCTGTAGCTACAACATAGTTTAAGTATATTCACATTTCTGGGGTAAACACTTGGCTGAATAATGTAACTGACTCAGTAAATTAGCTGAGCAACCAGTTAACATATCCATGTCTTTCAGATCATCAAAATTCTTAACAAATACTGAACCAACTACATTCTGAACATACATATTATTATCAAACTTAGCTTATGTGTTATTTATATCCAGTGAATTTTTGCAAACTTGATATGAGGTGGTAAGAAGATCATGGAATTTGACAGCTGCTGTCAGCCATTTTTCTAATAAGAACAGACGATGATTGTTGACATTAGATCATTTTCCGATGGACCTTTTCCAAATGGGCAGAGGAATTCTTGACTCAAGTAGGACAAATGAGGACACACTCAATATAGCAAAGGAAGTTTACTGTTGCATTTAATATACATCCATATTAACCAGACAGTGTTGTTACCAGGTGTGCCCCTGCTCCTTCCTCTGTGTACACACTCAACTATGTACTCCCCTCTGTTATACCATCGGTATATCCGTACATCTGCAGGGCCAACCTCCAGACAGACTTGATAGTCAATGTTTATTTACATGACTAACATTACTGCCATGCATTTTGTTTTGTGGCTACTCAAGTCATTTCACTGACTGTTGGATGTTAGCAGTAATTGTAGTCAGTGTACACCACACAACACATCACCAACTATGAGTGTTACAGTCAACACATACTGTTAGCACAAATGTCACTAACACTGAAATCATATTGCACATAGAAAAAGATCTCACTGTCTGATCTTCAAACCCTAGAAGGTTAATTTCTGGTACATAGTGTATTTGTTTATCACAGATATGCTGGTCACGACTGGAGATGAGGATTGTCAAAGCTACACTGACAATCCACAGCAATAAATACTGTCACTGCACTGCTAACACAAGCTGTTTCTACACTAATCATGCATTAACCCAGCTCTATGTTGGGGCCAGTCCGGACCTAGAGATCTCTTGCATTACATCCACATGTGACCACTAACTTTTTGGCTTGGGTTTTACCAAGAGGTTTATTCACTGTACAGGGCAACTTGAGACCTGCAAACCCTCTGTATACAACAGCACAGTCGGACTCACTGTTCAGGGCAACTTGAGGTCTGCAAACCCTCTGTATACAACAGCACAGTCGGACTCACTGTACAAACCCTCTGTATACAACAGCACAGTCGGACTCACTGAGACAGCACCAATATGAAACTCGGGAGATGGCGGTGTCTCACGTGACACAGTAATGGAGAATCATGAGCAGTAGGAGACAGCTAGGGGCCAGGCGGGATGGAGGGGTAGCGATGTTGAGTACAGATAAAGACAGCTGCATGGCAGTCTTGTTGTCCACTGCTACCTCCTTGTTACAGTAGGATGTTCTGCAGCAGGATACACACTCCTGAAACAATACAGCACAATACAGAAGTAATAACCTTGTCTCTGTCTCTGATTGTATTTCACTATTGGCAATACTTTTACCTAGAGTAAAAGGAGCGTCAATACCAAACTATCCATGATGGCAAATACTTGCAGCAGAAAGCAAACATTGCCATAATGGCTCGCCTTAACCCTTAATATTGAGAAGTGTTGAAATCCTACCATCAGCAGAACAGGTAATTACATTAATTACAGTCAACTACAGTTAATCAATACACATTTCAGACCTAAGGCAAACTGAGAAAGTAACTGGGAGGGGCTACCACAATGAAACACACAACCTTTGTTGCAGGATAATGGGAACTTTCGACAGCTCAAATTAGGAAATTTCAAGTCTGATACTGTGAAAAGGACATCCATGTTATTGAAACGATAGTAAACTGATTGTTATAAGAAACTGCATCTGTAGAAAAAGATAGCCCCCAGCTATATTGTTAGAGTGACATGGGATACTGAGAGGCCCAGGTAGGTGAGTGCCCAAACATCCTTAGCCCACACCACTGGGAACAGATAACACTGATTAACCCTGGTATTCTACATCATCCAGGCTATCATATCCATATTCTAATATTTCTATCCTGATAAATATCTGAGACCTGTTGACCAATATATTATGTTTTAGTGACAGTATCACCTCAACCGATTTAAGGCACTCGTGATTGTAACTGGACGGCAGTTTCTACAGTTGTAACATTGTGTCGAAATTCGACTACATGTGCCATGATAGCCAATGACTAAAGGGTATATTTCACATCAGAACAGAGATATATACTGGAATATCAACAATGATCAATGATGTTACTGCATTTATGTGATATCATCTCAGGACTTATTTTTCCATCTTAAGACTTCCATGGATGGTGAATAATGTGATACATACACATTGAATACTAATATATACTTCAGCTGGTCTTACTTTGAGTGACTGACTATCTGTTGCACGGCACCCAACATGGCTTCTGCTGCACTGGGAGGGTGCCACACACTCCTTGTTGACCAACACACTTGAGCCCGTCGCTGACTCGAACCGATGGACTGTCCGGCATACTGTTTGCGCTGTGTCACAACAAAAAAATGCTATTTTTTACACATACTGCAGACTTTGGTGTATACCAGTTTGAGTGTACTCAGGTACATCTTGATAGTCACATTTATTTTTATAAACCGTACATAGTTGCATCCCTTAGTCATACCACACATGCATGGGTTAGATCATGGTCTGCCATGGTTCATATGGTTTGACACACCATCTAAAATCTCATATGCTGTGATATAACTAAAACATTTTCAAAGCAGTAAGTCAGATGTAAATCACAAATCAATCAAAGATTCCGTGTTGCAGTTATCTATTAATATCCAGAAGACAGTCATTGATATATGCCCAATGTTGTTTATTGAAATTTATCATCCAAAACTGTGTTCCTGAGGAGATATTGCTTGTGTGAGATTAAACGATATCTCCTAGGAGATATTGTTTTGACAGTAGATTTTGTACAATGCCCTGACATCAATTACATGACTCACAATGCTATGAGGTAAAAAACTTGATGACATCAC
Source organism: Haliotis laevigata (assembly GCA_008038995.1). Taxonomy (NCBI): domain Eukaryota; kingdom Metazoa; phylum Mollusca; class Gastropoda; order Lepetellida; family Haliotidae; genus Haliotis; species Haliotis laevigata. The sequence goes on along the minus strand of VKKT01002937.1, from coordinate 73,083 downwards.
AATGCTATGACATCGCTGCACTGCAAGTCTTATGGCAGTACCGTGTTCAGAGATGTACATTTTTCAATGAAAACTAAAGAGTGATGTTTTATGATAAATAGAATCTCACCCTCATGTCTTCTGATATCAAATATATCAACGCTAGAAAGATGCATTACCAGTACAAGGTGCCGTTACCACAGTGGTGTATATGATATATAATACATATAATGAGTCCAATACAATGGCTCACCTGCAGGGCACTTTATATCTGGAGCCCATCCATTGCACTCGCCGTTAGATGTCATGTTGGGGCAGGTCCAACACGTGATCGCTACAGAGAAAAAGGCTCACATTGTGGTATGCATTGTTCAACTAGTTCAAGAATCGTGTAGCATAAAAAGAATACTTTCCCGTATAATACCAATTCAACAAGTGAATAGTTCCAGTATCTCACAAGCAAAAGCAGGTAAAATTATGGCATTACATAGGGACAAGCTTAAATAATTCACTATATGCTTTTTTTAAACTTCATTTAATTGAAATATGGGAATTCCAATCATGAACTAGGTCAAGCCAAACTTCAATATTTTGCTATCATGTAAATATGAAATCAGTGGTTCATTCCTATATTGAGTTTCAACAGAATAATACAACTTCAAATGCATAACCGTTTAGACATATTTCCATACCATACATAACCCTTCTTTAGATATTTAGCTTCACATAGTGCAAACATCACAATACCCAATGAATTAATTCGTGAAATTGTTGCAAGCTCCATTTGCGAAACAATGCCCCACATCAATGTTACATCAGCCATTTGAAGCCAGATTTTCCATTGTATGCAAATGTTGTAAACTTTATGAGGTTGATATATGTAAATGCTATCATGAATAGGTATTCAGAACTGGCATCATATCATTTCTTATTATCTTCTCAATGAAATTTGGGCACTTTATACCCAATCTGTATCTGGAGAGACCAGTCTAATCATCAGCTTTACATGTTGTATTCATACGACACCACCAAACATCTCTTATGTAAGACTAATTTTGATAAGACGTAAGTGTTAAGTGTGTAACAAAATATATACTACATGCATCCCTTTGTATTACTTTTTGAACCGAAACCTGGATTTGGCTTCATTTTGAAATACACTCTGTCAAAAGAGTATATAATAGGGGCTTGTTAAGAAATCTGTGCACTATGGTGTACTGCCATCAAATACAATATCTAGTCCCCTGTATGAGGAAAGATTTGTGAGAGTGTGGGTTCAGATCCCATAAGGAGTCAACTTGAGTGAGTGAGTGAGTACCCCACCGCCCTGTGTCAACTAGTGGTGTTCTGATTAATTGAAATCATCGAAGATTGGTCGCAGTGACCAAACGACCAAGCAATCGATCACATTTTCTCATAAACGACCACAAATGATTTTTGAACTACTGTTTTAGCATTTTAAAACACTAGACGATGGTACATATCTTAGAGGTTGTCATGGCCTGAAAACATGTTTAATTCTTAGAAAATCACTTCACTTACTGAAAAGTCATCACTGAATAGTTCTTGAAGACTCTGGGAAGTTTATGTTCATACTAGTCATCACTTTTAAGTTGCAAGTTGCATAATTTTACACTGGATGTGAAATTTGCAAATGCAGTTTGCGCAGTTTCTAAATAAATCAAAAAGCAACAGAGAACCATGTTATACTTATCTGCTATAACCTGAATAGGAAAATCTGAAATTGACGCTAACCAATTTTTTTTGATGACTGCTCGTTGGTAATGAACGAATTATCAATTGTGAGATTTCAACCAATTCCCAACACTAGTGTCAACCTGAGAAAGTACTGGAGCTTGTACTTTACTGAGAAAGTGTTATCCCAAATAAATCAATGTTACATATGACCTCTTTTCTAAAGATTGTTTACAACAGATACTTACTGTCTTCTGTCATTTGCGCGTCAGCCTGCACGACGAGATCCTTAGAGAACACCTGGGTGGAGTACACCAGCACACACATGAGCACAGCAGCCATCCACTCTTCGTTTAGACACGCCATACCGGTAGACGACAGGAAGGTACACTCACTCTGACATCAGGTAGCACCGCTGGAGCAATCTGTCTGTTCCTGTGTGTAATCTGTGCTATCAGTGGAAGTATATGTGCCACAGCCCGCAGATGAGATCCACAGATGGAGTTGTGGGCGTCTGCCAGGTACACCTTCACACCTCCATGAGTTCCCTGTAACATAGTAAACACTCGTCATCCTACAGTCAGTCAAAAACAACCACTTTAGACATTATCTTACATAGTGAGTCACATTAGTGGTTGAGCTAACCAGCCAAGCAACACAGCCATGAAGCATAATTCATGTCACACTTCGAGCCAACACTTGTATAAATACAATGTAACAACCTCGAAACAAATCAATAAAGTAATAATCCTGAGTATATCTCCCTGCAATGTACATGGAAGTTACACCTAACATTGACTGCACCTACCCGAGTGATGCCAAGATGACAGTCCACAAGCAATTCCCTTACAGCAGAGAGGGAAAGGCCACTGCCGAGATACGATCCTTGGTCCAGTGACCATGTGATGACTCACACTCTTGCTGCTGCACTGCCTATCGATCAAACCAATCTAACAAAAACCCATTGATGCAGTGGTATCCAGGCCTCAGCGAACTTGCAACATCTAACTCTACCTCACATAATCACTGCAATGATTACATTCTTTCTTAACCGCTGGTCTTCATCACTGATGTAAATTCTGACAGAACATATTTGCTAAAGACAGCTCAATATAAGAGAAAAATCAATACATTCTGGATGTGGAATTGAGGCAGCTATGATAGAAATGAATCACGTCCAGCACACAGCAGCAGGATTTTCCATGTCACCACACTTCTCATGCAATGAGCTAATGCAACATTTGGAAATTCTGACAACAGTGAAACTTGGACTCGTCTTTGCACTGACAACTACTGCAGAAGATGCATCTACATTCTATTCCGTACAAACACAGCATTGGTATAACAAGGTGAGCTATGACTGCTATGTTTGCCCGTCTCAAACCACACCTGACAGGTGCGTGGACAAACAGCTAGTGAACGTCTCATCATGCTCACCTAATTAACACCAAAGATGGCAGTGTACATTTAACAAAAAGTATCTGGTAAACACTTCCAAGTATTGCTTTGGGAAAAGTGAACTGAATGGCTTGGTTACATTATTTAAATGTTAACATCACTGCATGTTAATGTGTGACACTGTAGAACAATATCATGCCATATATTATTGGATGTAAAAAATGAGGGAAACCTGTAAATGCATATCTTTATACATTTTCCCCTGAATTCGAAAACTAACATAGAACATCTCATGACAATTTCTTACAGTTCTAACAAATGAATACTTTATCTTTATACAGTTAACATATTTTAGAAAAGCCCATACTTTAATGCAGACTTGTTTTTACATGGAGAGATTTCTCTATGCTTCTCAAGAAAAATTTGAATTATAAGCAGTAGTGCAATGGACAGAATCTTTTCTGTTTCCACGTGGATAGTTAGAATATATTATTTTTGATCATATTATAATTACCCTCCTTACTCACTCTTATCAGCATGGAGACATTCTGCATTATGACAGTCCTATTGTATTTGAAAAGCATTACTTTGAATGAGCACTCAAACACAGTTTGACAGGGGTCGAGTGCTTTGTACGCAAAAGCTTGCACAAGGCAAAGTTGTAATGAGTTTATTCATAGAGTGAAATAGAACTCTACTTTCTAAGCGAAGGCCATCATGCAAACTAGCAATAAATCTATGCCGCTCATGTCGATGCCTATGCAACAGCATCTGTCATGTGATGCTGTGCCAACACCTTCGCTGATACTTGTGCAAGTCGGCTGACAACATGGAACTTGTAACAAAATCCTAAATATGACATGTTACATCTGACCAATTTCTAAAAGGCATTGTGTATTCTTAACATGAAACATAGGTATCACGTGATATTTGGGGAGTATTAAAAATCAGTGACCGGTAAATTAATTTCCTGCTCAACAACCTTTCACCCTATTATGTACCTATCCATTTCTCGTTTGAATCAACACATGACCTCTCAACATGCTGAGGGGATTGAAGTATATGATGTGACTCTAAACCAGTACTTGCAATAATTTTAATTATTAAGGTAGCTCCCACCTACCCTACTACAGTCAGAAGCCAAGGTTAAACCCTAAATCATCATCATCTGTTTGTGCAATAGGAAGAAACAGGAGAGCCCACCTCTAAGTCAAAGTATCCACTACAATCTCCAGTAAGTTTGATGCTGTTCCCAGGAAGTGTGATGAGTACGAGCTGTTCCCTCCCCATATACTGGCAGTGACAGAAGCTATGAGACCTTCCTATCCAATCAGGGTGGATGAGGGAACAGTGCCCCTCCATTGTCCCAAAGCAGGAAGCACTTGCACAAATGTTTGACTTGTTAAAACAACAGTAGCATCTGAGATAGGATCCTCAGCAATTACAGACCCATACACCCTGCAGACATTCCGGACAAAGCACAGTATACAAATAAGTATAATGTAACACAACTAATGGCAAGATGCTGTGAATAAACAATTGTGTATTTCAACTGCAGCAACTTGTCAGAGCAGTTTCTGTTGTTGCTACAACTGTATTGGAGAAGTCAATATGTATAATGCCTTCTCATTAGTCATATACAAAACCAAGAAAGGCTACTCTAAAGCCTACTGAAGCAAAACAATGACAAAATTTGGATAAACAAAAAATATCTTAGGAACATTCGCAACAGAGAAACTGACGTAGAAAGAAAGTGTACCTATGAATAGAATACAATGCCATGTAAAACATAGGATGCTACCACAAAACTGAAACATGGAATATTTGGGGTACATGACATCAACAATTAGTCATTTTAAAATGAAGTTTGAACATTTTGATGAAAATAAACATCTTTTGTATTTTTTAAATAATAATAAGAAATAACACTATAAACTATACGATGTTAAATGTTCTACTTAAAAAAACATCTTCTGCAACCCAAGAAGAAAAACTTCTTGAAGCCATAAAACACGTTTGGTAGGGCACATGTTCCTGAAATTCAATGACATATCACCAAATGTGTCATTAACCTTCATTTCTGCCAGTTTCTTTATCAGAAAGCTGTGCTGTTGTTTGAAAATTGGGATTAAGCAGATCTTTGACTTTGCTCAGAACCAATGGAGAACAATAAACTACTATAAACTATAAACTACAGCCAGCCTCCACTAGCTACAATTTCCAATTATGCAAAACAACTGATCAGCAAGAGGTTTTCAGATTGGATGAGATGCAGCAGTCATCTGATGAAACTGGGGGCATTGGAGGCCCAGCCATCAAGGGTGTCACAATCAGCTGTGTGGAATTAAACACATGATTGTGGGTTTGAATCTTTCTTCGCCTTGATTATGTTTCTAGGTTTGTCTGCACCATACCCAAACTCTTGCGTTTGATTAAACTTTAAAGAGGTAAATGCCTGAAAGCTGCATCACTTCGTGCCATAAAATAAAGGGAATGCTGTTGAAAAGCTGCGATTAAAACAACTCACTCCAATAAAATTATTAACACTTCCATAGATTTTAAGTGACACTAATTGAAGAGTTCTATTGAAAAAACAATATCAATATCTTAGTGTTGTTGGCAAGTTATTTAAAAAAACAAAAAAATTCACTTCTTTTTTGCCGAATCATGGAGAAATCTGTTTTGCAGGTCCTTCATACAAGAAAATATACAGCATAAATTAGTATAACGTAAAAACAAATAGAAATTTCTGCTTAAACAATACAAAGCCAAATTATTTTAATCAGTAACATTTGGGTGAGTGTTAAAAGGTACACATATTAGATGTATCACACAAGCAGAATGGGCAATGGGGTAGTCTAGTGGTCAAAGCGTTCGCTTGTCACGCCAAAGACCCAGGTTCAATTCCCCACATGAGCACAATGTGTGAAGCCCATTTCTGGTGTTCCCTGCNGTGATATTGCTGGAATATTGCTAAAAGTGGCGTAAAACTAAAACTCACTCACTCACAAGCAGAATCTGGAAATTGTACAACAGAAGGTAATATATCGGTGAGGTACAAAATACCTTGTCTCAAAAGAATTAATATTCAGACCTCTAAGTGCTGTGCTTTTCACATTGATCTGTTTCCCTGTAATATTAGATAGCTCCGAATTCAACTGTAACAGTAGATCCCTCCGAATTCAACTGTAACAGTAGATCCCTCCGAATTCAACTGTAACAGTAGATCCCTCCCAATTCAACCGTAACAATAGATCCCTCCCAATTTCCCTGACCTTCAGATTGAAAAACAAAACTTGGAAAAAACACCAAAGAAAGAACAATCCAAGTAGGTGATTATTTAATCATGACAGTGTATGATTTAAAAAATGAATAAGTTGAGAAGTATGTGTTTCATTCACAAAAGACAACATTTTTGTGAAGTAGGCAGATAATTTGGCTGTTGACAGATTGCACTGCTCGAGCAGGCAGTTCTGTTTGTGAGACCGTAATTACTTCCAATCACAGCCAGCAGAGTGCATCATAAACACTGTCTATACCTATCTAAGGGCACCAGCCTAACCCAATTAGTGACAATTGGCCAGGTAAATATGTGCCATTGTAGCATGCTCTGAATGGGAGAGGCCATGTTAGTAGATGAAAGTGCTATATAAACACTATTTGTGTTGATAAGATACAGGCTGCCTGGAACACAGCCCTGAGAAACACTGAGTACACCTATTACCATTACGCCACAATAACCACTACTTGACATGAAAGCAAGGGAAGAAGAGCTGGAAGCAACATACCCTTCCAAGGACAAAGGAAGTATTCCCTGCCTCTGCAGACCTTATATGACATTCAACATCCAGCTAAAAGTGGTATAAAGATTTAAGGTGA
>VKKT01002937.1:46018-62470 GCA_008038995.1 Haliotis laevigata | reverse complement strand
AGATGAAACCACTAAAACACTTAATCCTCCAATTTTCAATTTGAAAAAACATGCCTAATTCCCGACACAGATATTTTACACCAGTGTGGATTATTGTGATCCCCAGTTGATCCCATCAGCCTGCTGCCTCCACATGACCTCTTGTTAAAAGGAGATGAGGACACCCCCAGGATGCTATTACCACAACAATCACCACACTAAGCTTCAGCATTCACTGCTCATATCTACCCTATACAGCCATACTTGCAGCACAAGTGACATTGCCACAGCACCTGTATCAGTAAGTTACCACAGACCAACAACAAAGAAGTAAGACACAACACTTTCCTATCTCAAAAGAAGGGTCATGTAGCTGTTATTTCATTTATCTTGATGACACTATGAATATTTAGATATATACAGGGTATTTTAACTTGCTTAATCCAGGGAATATATAACTCCTTTTCGAACCCATATCCCACCAAACCGTCCATGAATTTGTTATATATATACAGGATATACAAAACAAGTAAACATTAAGTGGATGCTTTAAGATGCCTTCATTTCAAGTCCTTAGATAACTGACTTTTCCAACCAAATATTGCACTCCATTCTTCTGCTCTTCTGCTTTGGGTTGGTTTTTATCCACTATATACCCATTTAACCTTGTCATATTGTATACAATAAAGAGGGCAAACATTGGATAGTAAATGTGTCAGCAGTAGCAAACAGCCAGCAGACTGAAACAAATTACACTGGCCCCATGGCTTATAATAATAATATAATCAGTTCTCCATACTTGTCGGGCTGGTTTAGAGAGTCCTTAAGTTTTGCGTGCTAATGGATAACACAGTGAATACCTAGAACTGGTGTACAATGGACCAACGGTTGAATCTGCAAAACTATATTGGTGTTCTTAAGTAATTCAGACGTACATAATTTCTCACCTTATCCAGTTCTAATCATGCTGATTTATTAGTTGTGACTTTGACATGACTTGGCCACATTGTTCCAGTTGTTTGTATTGACAACTGGGGAAATCATGGTGAGTCAATACCTTCCTTGCAGCCCTTCAGTGCACTCAGAAGGTGTGGCCTCGTCAAGAGCTCCATGTGAGGGTTATCATCTGAACCACTTACTGTTAACGACCTATGGTCTACACAGTGATGGGACAAACCAGCTGATGGTTGCCGTTGTTCCCCTCTGGAGCACCTACTCTGGGAGGGGCATAATACCAGTGTGCATGGGGACAAATGCAAAGCAGCACACACACACATCACTTGACCATGTTCCGCAAATACTAGCTCCACTCAACTAGTACATGTGTTAAATCTTCTGTCCAATGGAACACACTGCCTTGCTTAGAATAAAGCTCTGTTGTTAGAAACATATGGCATGACAACGAACAAGATGGTACATGATGATGCAGATGTCAGTACTTGGGTCCAGTCACAGGACAGCATTACTTCTTTCTGGCGTTTAACACTGCACACTTACATGTGCACTACCAAGCATTTGGTTACACCAACCAGTTTCATGGTTTTGGGATGTTGGTCATATCCGAAGTGCCATTTTGTTTGAGTCAGCATTCATAGCACAGAGAGCACTGACAGGATTTTACTTTCTCAAAAGAAAAACGTTAAATGTTAAATGTCTAACTTATATATCAAATTACTAGTTACTGCATAAAGTAGTAAAGTGTTACACTTCTATTTAGACTAACTGAGAATGTGTGCTTGATCAGAAATTTTAAGTGCATTGTATAAAACCAAAAGAGACAAATCATTACAATTAACTTTCCTAATAGCTGGAACAGCTTCCATCTTCATACACTATACATGTGATGAAGTAAGATCATATCTACACACTCAGAGGCAAATATTCTACACCGAGTCTGCCGCAAATGTCATGAAAAATTCCTTTCCAATTGCAACTTTCCCAATTTATGGTAATATATACAACAAAGAGATACTTTTTTTGCTTTTAAAAATAACCTGTATTTCACTGTAAACACGATGAATAAATATGAAGACATTGTAACACTTATATTATTGCAACGCAATCTCAAAACACCATGGTTAGATTAAAATCCTGAACAAATGCCTGCAAAGACTACTCATCTGAAATTGTGTTAAATTACTTGCTTTGACAAATGAATTTCATACTTTAACATTGTATACATGTATTTTGAACAACATTGTGCCAGTGTAACAAAATACTAAACAAGCCAGATATCACATTCCAGATGTCTGGAATTGCATAAATCACATACTGCATGATATTTAATTCATGTACCATTATGTTTCTCTTAGATCTACAACACTGTTACAAATTACAATGCTGTGGTAAAATTAAAAGAGAATATGTAAAGAATGAACAAGTTAGTATAAACATATTATAATATGTTAAACCACATATATATATATATAATACCCGGTAGATCTGTGCTGTATAGCAAGCTGATAATGATATATATAAGCTCTCAGATGTATATTCAACAGAAATCAGTGAATGGGTATCTTCTATATTTTTATTGACCTTATAGTTTCATGTATTTGTCTGAAATAACCTTTCCTATTACTCGTGATAAGGTGGTGGGGATAATAAAAAAAATATAACTATGTTATAATTATGTATACCAGTACATTACAAGTAGATGCCCAAATTGGGTTAAGTGTTGAACACATATCACAGCAAACTGCTAAATGTCACCAGAGTTGCTGGGACAACAACATGCCTACTACATGTCACAATTCCATGAGTGAGTGAAGTGGGTTTCTAACAGCATTCCAATTACATCATTTATATCATTATAATGACATGTCAGCTTAATGTCTGTGGAAAACTAAACTTGATACAGGCCTGAGACATTAAACACTTTGGTGAAACTGACGAGCCAGTGTGTGGTGCTGACAAACCTAGTGACATCATTAGGGCAAATGAGGATTTGAACACACACTAAGAGGTTTCCGGTTCCCTTGGACATTCTGAGTTTGATACATACATTACATGATATTCTTATGTTAGTATAATTTCAAACACTGTGATATGTGAGTGAGTGAGTGTGTGAGTGAAATTTTCTGCAGAACAAGGAATGTGAACCAGGTGTTGATGTAACCTTTAACCAATTGCATGAGAAATTAACCAAGCAACTACACAATCCCTACCTTTTCAAGGAAAAAGCAATATCCAGGAGAGTAAGTGATATAGTGTTATGTATGTCAGCCTGGGTTATTGTGTCTAATACCTGCCAATACCTAACCTGATCATGCTATTAGTGAACTGTCACAGCTATTGTAACTGGGTGATTGATTTGACAGCAGACCATACATCCCAACAAGCAGCAGTGCTGACCGTGCTATGTCAACACTGTCCTACAGCATTAAAACATCTGATACCATCTTAATATGCCCCCTCATGAATAAGCCTTGCCCTAGCTATACCTTTCAGACAAGCCAAGGGTATTATGTGTCCCCAACATAGGCTGGCCTCTACCTGGCAATGTCAATAAACCAGGTGTATGTAGGTGAATTCATATGGAGCACTAGTAATCTCTCTTCCTGGAACAGTATCCAGGATGTTAGAACAAAAGGAGGCTGCATTTTAGGGAATATACCATACATGAATACCCTCACCATAGACAGAGTATGAAATGATACTCTCTGGATCAGATCGGTAGTTCTGTACTAGTACTGAGTTGGTAGTTATTTGTGAAAGGTGTCTGAACCTTAATAAATAAATATAATTTTGAAAGGAATGGTGTGCATAATTTCAACTCCATTATGTAACCTAGATTTTTCTGGACACCTGTAAAAGCACGTACACGTCAGATATAAACAACTGATAAGTTATTTGCGATCACAGACCGGTTTTGCCTTTGGGTTTCCATCAGAGTGAGGTTTGGCACACTATACATACACGTATGATCAGTTGTCAGTAACTTTACCACTTGACTGTCGGTGGCAGAGTTTGATATTAGTCATGTTGACAACAACAAAAATCGATTCTAGTTTGCTGTTTTAAAGGTTTGATGATATAACAAACACACTATCTCCTTAGCTAGCCTAAAAACATATACAACTTCTGCCGCCGATGTTGGTATCACACGAACCGGACAATATGTAAACAAATGAAAGGTGTCGTCTGACGTTCGTTTAGTGGTGTTGAAAATCAGGTAAATGTTACTGCAGTACACATTTCTGATAAAAAATGTTTTACATACCACTGAACCAAGAAATGGCAGTGTCACCTATGATATCTAAGAGATTAACAAACAACCGTAGGCTTACCTGCGCATAAGTCACCTGCAGTTAAGTTGTCGGTTGCGTCGTCTGCAACTGGCGAGAGTTTGGCACGAGGCTTTGTCTGCTCGGGCCGGTCTATTACGACGGGAGGGGGGCGTTATTGCTCGAACTCACAGCTCCGTACATCAATGTTATGTTCAAAGCTAGCATGCTGCAACTAAACTTTATCTTCATATATTTCGTGCGATAATATTCTTATATTCAATTGTTTGGAAAAAATAAATTGATTTTTTAGTGAGAAACCTGTGAGCAACTCTCGCTACAGTTCTGTGTTAATCTGGACGACTTCATAGAACCAGGATGTTTATATGTTGAGGCACTTGCTTATATCGAGGAAATGTATAAAGTATATTGAGGTAATATGCAATCAAATTACAAAACCCCCTGAGAGAGTGTGTAACAGTGTAGATTAGAACTTGTAAGCACATCTATTTAACCCCAGGGCACTTCCTTGCGATGCGGGCCGGTGGGGTAGCCTTGTGGTTAAAGTCTTCGCTCGTCACGCCGAAGGCCCGGGTTCGATTCCCCACATGGGTACAATGTGTGAAGCCCATTTCTGTGTCCCCAGCTGGAATATTGCTAAAAGCGGCGTAAAACTAAACTCACTCATCCCTTGCGGTGCAGGCAAGCCGATGCACACCGTAAGTTTGGGAACAATGTGACATATACAAATATAAATTAGATACTGAAAATTGTCCTACACCTAAAAAGTAAAACCTGCTCACCTCTCGCGTGATAAATCGTTCACTTCCTGCTATTAAATATTTCCTGCCGTTCACCGCTCCGACGGTGTGCGGTGGTTGATAGTATAAACACCAATCCACGACCCTGCATGCATGTGATTATAGTGGTTACTGGGACCCTGTTGTTACGGAATCCCCACGTGAATATAGCCTCACAGACTTTTTTCATAAGTATCAAATGATATAATTATCCGTGTTTAATCTGAGAAAAGGCTTAATAATCAAATATAGTGGATGAGTGAAACTCCTATAGAAGTCGCAAAGTGTAACATAACGGCATGTGTCGGTGTTGATGAGCACACAGAGAGTGTTTTAATCTCAACCTACGCACATTTCACACCCAGGGGACAGAGCTTACCCCCCAGGGTGTCATAGTCAAATATACTGACACGAACTTGCGACACCATACTTATGTACATGGATGTTGTCATTGTGTCAAAACAAAGCTTAAATAGCAACACGAGCCTGTATCAACAAACAGACGCAGACTATCTGTCTCATACAGACGATCGTTGACTTCATTTAAAACCGTTTATGTTAATGAGGAAGGGCGTGGCATTTTTGACTTTCCAACTCTGCAGTGTTAACCTGATCATACCAGTTACAATGTACATTCCACTAGATGAATATTTTCGCAAGAGTGAGTAGGTTTCTAAAGTTTTATCTATATCACAGCGGTAACGGTGAAAGCGTGATGCATGTATACTGTATATATTACAGCGGTAACGGTGAAAGCGTGATGCATGTATACTGTATATATTACAGCGGTATCGGTGAAAGCGTGATGCATGTATACTGTATATATTACAGCGGTATCGGTGAAAGCGTGATGCATGTATACTGTATATATTACAGCGGTATCGGTGAAAGCGTGATGCATGTATACTGTATATATTACAGCAACCAAAATACAACTGTTTGAGAGGCATTCTAGAAGTTGCAAGCAATAGGAATGACAAGTGTTTATGGATGCTATGATCAGCTTCTTTACTGTACTAGTGCGACGTTTCGGTACACATGTAGATGCTTATACCGCTTCCAACCTTTCCTCATGCTTGGACACGGTATTAGTACATCTATACCCAAACGTCGCAGTAGAACAATAAAGAAGCTGGTCATCCATAAACACTTGTCATTCCAACCAAAATACAATATTCTAGTTTTTGTTTTGGTTGAGTTTGAACTCCCACTCTCAGGGTTAGGTATCTGATGGCCATGGATTAATTAATAGATACCTTGTGACATTCACAATACTATTTCTTTACTAATATAATCGAGCTGCAGGGTCAAAATATGCGGAAGAATTTTCACGGAAATAGTACACGGAAAGATATGTTATGTTTTGCATTTCACTTTCTCAGTAACAGTTGTTACGTTTGGCCTTTCACTTTTTCAGTAACAGTTGTTACGTTTGGCCTTTCACTTGACATTTGGAAAACTTTTGATAAAATATGTTTTAGGAAACGTAAATAGACACTTTCTAGATTTAAGATGCTTTCAAATCTCAATACAATGTATCTCGCATCCATGGAGAAGAACTGATATAACCATACTCACAGAAAGTCGCAAGTGACACTTAACTGATAAATTGAATTACCCTCCTTTGCATAAAAACATGAAATTTAGTTTTCGTTGCTTGTTCTACTAACGATTGTTGTGTTATAATTTTGAATTTGTTTTTAACGTAACGCCAAGGTATATGTATGAATCAACCTTTTCCAAATCATCTGGTTTCATTTGGACACTTTTACATGAATCCAGCACAGCTGCCGCATCGCGATCATTTAAAGATATTGCAAACAAGACAAGCGGCAGTGTTTCTCCTTGTCTAACTGTACACGAAGAGAAACCTGTTAAGTTGCCATTGCGGGAAACACATGATTTGATATTCTGGTACATATAACAAATGCCAGGGTGATGGATGCCTGGCATGACACAGGAATCCTGATGAAGGGCTACCCCTGGAAAGTCTGACAATCAATGGTCAATACTATGCTTATGTGCTTGGCAACTGCTTGAGAATATTAAGGCAAATGTCATGCAAAAAGAACTAAAGGTATCTTTTTCCACAGGACAGTGTACCTGGGCCTTATTTCACAAAACAGTAAGGTGATCGTAAGTCACTAAGGTAACCTTAGTGCAATGTTAAAGAATGGGAGTTAAGGTTAACCTTAGTATAAAGGTTGCTTCGTGAAAGGAGCCCCTGGTGCGCAAATCTGCAGTCGTCATTGCTGCAGGGCATTGGGTGGCTTTGAATCCATTGAACACTCTCCGTATTCACCATATTTAGTACAACCAGATTTCAACCTCTTCCTGAATTAGGGAAAGAATTAACTGTCTAGCAAGCATTATGTAAATGACGATGACGCCGTTTCTGTTGTATGTAGGGGGCCTTTTGCGCCACACCGGTCATGTACTGTCATCATTGGCAGTAGTGAGGAGATCTCAATGGCGTCAAGAGATGTTCTTCGTGTCAATCACTAGATTATTTACAGACCATCGTCGAGTGTAACGTTAAAGAAACAAACATATAATTGTGCATATCCTCAGCTCTAAGTACTAAGTAGCTTCCATCACCTCCATCCTGTCACTCACATTCATCACGTGAACTACTTCAACATAGGGAGTAGAGACATCCAGCATTGCCAGGAGCGCAACATAATTCAGTGCAATTGGAAGTTTAAACTGAAGTACAATATTGACATGAAACCCTGTATGTAGACAATGTGGGCAATGTTTTGGCGAGAGGGTAGTAGGGTGGGTGGTCAAACGCAAGACTATCGGGATAAAAGGAGTTGTTAGAGAGAAGACTATGCATTGGAGAAACAGCCAAACACGATCCCCAGGATCAAAGGTAGTGATAGAGTGACTTTGGCTGATGGAAGACAGTTCAAGTTATGGACAGCCGGGCAACTGAGCCTCGCGACATGCAAGGAATCACGACAGATATGGAGGCGCGCTGACTCGTTACATCATGTAAATTGACTCCGGGAACTACGTGCCGGCGACGGCGAGGGGAACTATTTGTTGAAACGTTGGGGCATGTCACTTCAGTTTGTTTTATTTTACTACAGAACTAGAGACGGAACCAGCGCTCACTGAAATAAGGATCTGAGCTTTCGTCACTTAAACCAATACCTCACTACTTTACATAGCATAGCTTATCATACTGGTATTTGACAAGCACCTGTTTTAGATAATTAGAGTACAAGAATTAATATGTGTTGACATTTCAATGTTTAAGTCCCAACACCACACATGGCTGTATATGGGCTAAGCTATACATATAGCTGCAGTTGTAAGAAGTATACTAGTTGTTTATGGGTATAATAATGGAAATGGTTGGTTCTTTGGCCATTCATTTTAAAGAACCGGCACATGCGAAAGCTTGTGTTTTACTAGTTTCTCATCCGGTGAAGATTCCTGGTTAGAATTATAGACTGTGGTAGTCAGAGGTGACTAGCAGTGCCGGGTTGTCAGGCTCGCTGACTTGGTTGGAGTGTCATCGTATCCCCATTGCGTAGGTCGATGCTCATGATGTCAGTCACTCCAGCCTCTTCAGCTCTACAGAC
The DNA here is from genome assembly GCA_008038995.1 of Haliotis laevigata. Classification (NCBI taxonomy): domain Eukaryota; kingdom Metazoa; phylum Mollusca; class Gastropoda; order Lepetellida; family Haliotidae; genus Haliotis; species Haliotis laevigata. The sequence continues at coordinate 53,872 of VKKT01002937.1, read as the reverse complement.
CATGTGCAGTCATGTAGTTGGAATAACGATGATGAACAACAAACAAACTATTTTCTGTGGATATCAGATGAACAGTTTGCTAGTCAGAAATAGGAACAGAAACGGCTCGAGGTCAAGAATATATCAGAGTGATAAACAGTCGTGTGAATGAATACCGGGGTCCCTAGACTAACAACTAGTCTCTGAAATGAACATATTTTACTGAAAAAAACGTTCATAGGAAAAAAATATATATATAATGAAAAGGAGCCCTGAGACTTTCCTCATTTTTTCTGAAGCTGTGGAAATCTAGACTTGCCACATTTTCTAGACTTGCATGGGCTTTTTTTGGATAGACTTGCTTCAGGGTCTGTACGAGAAACTACGGGGTCCCCTGAAGGCAGGCTTCCTGTACCGTGTCACATGTTGGTGGACTGTGCAGGTTTACAGACATCACGTCTATCCCTCCTCCATGGGCTGACATCAAGTGGCTGGCCTTCCCTGGTGTGGAGAGTTTGACAGGCGTCATGTGTCAAGACAGACATACTTACACCTGACTCAACATGGCCACGTCGCACTCGGGTATATGGCCACTCCATCACCATTGCCAGGGTAATTAGGGGAAGGTATGGGTTCAGAACACACACATCCCTGGAATATGCCGGACTTGGCATTGACGCCGGACAACAGCCGTGTATGGAGTATTAGGGCTTGTCCCTGTCAGTCAGTCAACATGGGCGACGACGATGTCCGTGCTCAGTCAGTGTCCCTGTCAGTAGTGGTTCTCCAAACATGGAGTGAGTGAGTGAGTGAGTGTGATTATGTTTAACGCCAATCAGGAGGGCCCTTCACAGTCCTCACCTTAGTAAAAACGGTACTTTGCGCGTCGTGTCGGATATTGCATCTTTAGCGATTTTTAAATATGTTAGCAGAATCAGAAAAAGAATTGGACGCGCTCTTGATTTTTAGATACCTTGTGACATTCAAGCTTTCAAGCCACAGTCATCCTGGGAGTGTACAAATATTTATCTAAGTAATGATGATATCTGATTAAAAATAGTACGTCGTTATTTCAGGTAGTACATGTTACATATAACAGGCAATCTGAGTCGACTACATACATACCGACAAACCGGCTTTCAAGTCACAGTCATCATGGAAATGTACAATAATCATTATCTGAGTAATGATAATATCCCATTAACAATAGTACATCGTCATTTCCAAAATGTACATGTCACCTATAATAGGCAATCTGAATCATGTATACGTATACAAACCTGCAACCCTTTTTCAAGTCAAAATCATCATGGTGTACAATAATCATTATCTAAGTAATGATAGTATCTGATTAATAATAGTACATCATCATATAGTAGTTTATGGGAGACCACAATACGTCTAGGTAAACTACATATTATTCTGCTAGGAGAGGTGACCAAAATGTAAAAACATTAGCTTGGTCCGCGTGTGAAAAGGCAATAAACTTACATGATATATAGTATCTTTTGATCTCATTTTGGATCCGATTAAAGTTTGGTTTGACATCGTTTCTGCTCATAATGTATCCTCATTCAATGATCTTTTAATCCACATCAACTTTTGTGCTTTGATAGTATTTCTTATAGTTGGAACATTAATGCCTCCATATTTTAGAATGGAAGTCACTACTGCTCTTTCGACCTTGTCTCTTTTTCCCTGCCAGATAAAGTTAAAACAATTTTAGTGCGTCAATTGTGGCCTCTGGTGGGGTGGGTATAGAAGAATAAAGATGATTTATTTTTGGTAAAAGTAGTGATTTCAGGACAACATTCCTCCCCATAGGTGTAAGTAATCTTAGGACCACATTTTCAACTCCTGTTCTATTTTTTCAATTTTTTTCTGTATAATTGATATTTATCATTGAGTCAAGATCTACATAAAAATTAATGCCCACAAGTGTGAATTGTGATTGTGACCAATCAAGGTTGTACTCTTTGCATAGTTTGTATCTAGACCTCTTTTTAGATCCCATCCAGATCAATCTGGTCTTTTCTGCGTTATCTTAAGTCCTGAAAATCTAGCATAGAATTTCAATGTACTGAGCACTCAACACAGACTTTCTCTCTGTCCCATCTAATAGCACTGTAGTATCATGATGAAATTGTGCGAGAAGACTTTCCAAATTACCAATTTTAACACCTTTTATATTCTTAATATTTTTAATTAACAGGGCTAGAATTTCTGCACACAGAATAAAGATATACGGCGACACTGGATCTCCCTGTCTACAGCCTCTAGAAAGTTTGAAGAAGGAACTTCCAAACCCACTTATTAGCACGCTTGATTCAATATCATTGAAGAAAATTGAAATCCATTTTAGTATACTGTGTCCAAAATTGAAAAACCTTAGTACATTCATTATGAAGTGTCTGTCAACCGAGTCAAACGCCTTTTCAAAGCAGTAATCCAGGAATCTGGTAGTTCTCAGTATAGTCCATAACATCATAAATCAGGCGCGTTACCTCTCCTATATATCTACCTGGAACATAACCTTTTTGATCATCACTTATGATCAGTGGTAAATTGGTTTAATTTCCTATTAGCAATAACTGCTGAGGCCACCTTGTATGAGGTGTTAAGTAGACTTATAGGGCGCCATGATTTAAAAAAATGTTTTGGTATATTATCTTTAGGTAGACGTGTGATTAGTCCTTGTTTCCGTGTTACAGATAACGAGCCACTATCGTAATCATGGTTTAATGAGTTAATCAAATATTTGTTTATATCATTCCAGAAAAAAATGAAAAATTCTGCAGTAAAACCATCCGGTCCTGGTGATTTATCATCTTTCATATTTTTTTTAGAGCAGATAAGCATTCTTCGTATGTCAATCTTCCTTCTAGTTTTAATGTTTCTTGATTTTATGGGATTTAAAAAAAATTGCAAACCAGAAGGAAAACAAGAAAGACTATATTAGTTGTTTTCATGTCATGAGATGTGCACTTCTTCTTGAAGACATGTCGTTCCTCTTGCTCTGGCACGGAAGTCTAATTTGATTCATATAAACTCTGTTGGGTATTATTTTGTTGTTGTTGTTGTTGTTGTACTAAAACGTTCATTTAATTGGATAAAAACAATTCCAAACATGTGAAATAATATTTATACCCACAAGACGAAATAACATATAATTCGAACAGAGCAGGAAACGAAAAGTGAGTGACAACCCCGTGGTTGAATCTTCGGGCCACGAGGTAGGTGTATATATGTGCAGTTTTAGTTCACCTAGCAACGGAGTAACACGGGGTGTATGTGTAGCTTTACTCCATCTTCGGGCCACGAGGTAGGTGTATATATGTGCAGTTTTAGTTCACCTAGCAACGGAGTAACACGGGGTGTATGTGTAGCTTTACTCCATCTTCCGGTCGCCATCGACGATAATGCCCAGTTGACGTACATTTGCAAAGCATCTTAAACGCCTGTAAATGTTTTTCCTTCAGGGTTAAAACGTTAAAGCACGTTATGTCAAATACGCCTATCATCAGTTGCCTGAACTGGCTCCGTCTTTGGCGATGCTTATTTTCCACACGCTGGTTATAGAATGGCATGCATTGCCAGTGTGTTTCTACCTTTCAAATTAACGTGAAAAGTGTTGTAGTGTTTAAAAGTGTTTATCTCGAAAAGCGTCGAAAAACGACAATTATATTTGTATTAGACATTTGCTACAATAAAGAGAGGGACACGTCTAATAAGTTAGTCATTAACGGTAGTCTCTGGTCTGGAACTGTTCCTGTCGCCTTCAAATCAGCAATTGTGAAACCTCTGCTAAAGAAATCAACACTGGATTCAGATCAGCTGAAACATTTTTGTCCCGTATCCAATCTTTCATTCCTATCAAAAGTTGAAAGAGCATCAGCCAAAGACTCTCTGAATATCTCTCAGAGAACAACCTGCATGATCATCACCAATCTGCCTACCGTGCTCACCACTGCACCGAAACAGCTCTCCTCAAGATTCTCAATGATCTGCGGATGAACGTTGACAACAACAGGGTAGCGCTTTTAGCGCTTTATGATTTAAGTGCCGCTTTCGATACTGTTGATCACTGAAAACTGCTCAAGACTCTGAGGATCAAGTTTGGTATTGTTGAGACCGCCTTAATGTGGTTTCAATCCTATCTCACTTCTCGGTACCAATCCGTCTACATTGATGGATCCTACTCGAAGGCAGTCATGCTCAAGTGTGGAGTCTCGCAGGGCTCTGTTTTAGGACCTTTACTTTTCACTTTGTATGTGAAGGCTCTTGGAACAAGCATCGATGACCACAATGTCCAGCGTCATCAATATGCTGATGACATACAGCTTCACAACTCATTCTTATCTCATCCTCGGGAAGCTAACATCACACACCAGCATATGTCAGATTGCTGTGAGGATGTCAAGACATGGATTTTTAACAACTATTTGAAGCTGAATGATGACAAGAGCGAATGCCTTCTGATCGGAACACCTACACGTCGAACTCAATGCTCAGTGTCCAGTTTTGATTGCGGTACTTCCCAGATCCCAATGTCTGACACTATTAAGAATCTTGGTGGGATTCTCGATCCAGAGCTGTCACTCGATCACCATGTCACCAATCTAATCATAAGCTGCTTCTTTCATCTGAGAAATATTGGGAACATACGCAAATACTTAACCAAGGACTCTGCTGTCCTGTCTCTGGTGATGAGTAGACTGGGCTATTGCAATAGTCTCATGGCCGGTGCTACAAAATCCCAGATCTCCAGACTACAACGTGTCCAAAACATTGCTGCTAGAATTGTGTCACTGACTCCAAAATCTGATCACATATCTCCAGTTTTGCGATCACTGCACTGGCTCCCAACTGAGCGCAGAATAACCTATAAACTATGTTGTCTTGCGTTTAAGCGTCTCTCTGGAATGGCGATTTCTTATTGTCCCTCGGGTCCGGACCAAACGATTGGGCCATAGAACATTCTCGTATGCTGCTGCTACTGCCTGGAATAGCCTACCCATTGAAATTAGACTCTGTCAAGACTATTCTTCCTTTCGTCTTATCTCAAGACCTACTTCTACAGACTCGCCTATTCCAAATGATTCCTACCACCTTTCTGTGTTCCTTACTGTGTGCACCTTGAGCATGCATTACGCATGGAAAGGCGCCTTACAAATGGACTTTTATTATTATATTATGTCTTGAAGCCTTCATGGAAGACACTGCCTGGGTATATTGTACGTACGCTTCAGTGACTCTTCACGAGGCGTGTGTGAGGAGGGGATTATATCACAGTGAACATCAGTAATTGGCTCCTTTACACGTTGAACCCGGGCGGTGACAGCTGGTGATAGAAGACATGCTGTGATATACATGTACATGTATTTTAACGTATAATTACATACGCGTGCGTTGATTTTGTATATGGTAAATATTTTTGAAACCATTGCCGCCTAGGCATGATATTAACAGTGTGAATGTAGTATATTTCCACCATGTAAATTATGTGTGACTGTCTCACTTTTATATTTAGTTCACCCTCTGTTTCTCCTTAGTCGAGGTAATGTGTACCTATTCGTGTGTACTTCAAAAGGTCCTTCGAGCCGGCCTACATTTCCAGGCGCTATGCGTTGTTTTGTATCCAACTGTTTTGTTTCAATTCTGCATCAAGTGTCTTTCGGTGGGGTCATTACGTCGTTTTAACAGGTGTGGTTGAAAATATAATGTTCCTGCACAAGAGGGGAACATGTATAGTACAAAATTGTTTCTCGTAATTGAGTTTTGTTTTATAGTTGTAATTTGCCAGACTGCGAAGAAGGTGATGGTTTCGCCACATGATGTATGTTTTCGGTTTCCAAGGCATCATGTCGGGTATGTTCAGATATGCATATTTTAGGAGCTTCACTTTTAGCTCTTAAAACTACTGTGAAACTTCAGTGTGTTCAAGTGCAGTTCATGGTATAAGTCAAACATTAAACTTCGTTCAGGTAGGGGCGGTATCGATAGCATGGCTATTTGTATACAGCACCTGCTGAACTGCGTCATGCCTGTATCTATTCAGCGCTTCCCTGCATACATGTATTTCAGCTGAGGATGGGGGTTTGTGTCCAGTGCCAGACTTATAGACCTTTCAGTATTTCTCTAGGAAAAGTGAGGTAAATTAGTTTAAAGCATCATATTTTGGGAACCATATAAAACACTCTTATAACCTTTTTTGCCTTTGAGTTTACACAGACCCGTGAAGGCCGGGTTAGTAACCAATGCTTAAGCGGGGTCGGGTGGTCAGGCTCGCTGACTTGGTTGGCGCATGTCATGGGTTCCCAATTGTGCAGATCGATGCTGAAGCTGTTGATCACTGGATTGTCTGGTCCAAACTCGATTATTTAGAGACCGCCGCCATATAGCTGGAATATCGCTGAGTGCGGCTTAAAACTAAACTCACTCACTCGAGTTTACACACATATAAGCTTTGAGCCTTTTGAGTTAATCAAGCCCATACCTTTTTCAGAAACCAATTTACATCACTTCATTTTAACCGATTTTGACGGCATTATATTCGAAGTATGGGTGTTATCAACCAAATATAATGGATACCAAAACTGAAGAAACTGTTTTGATGTCCGTGCTGTGTTCCAAACATGTTTAAAGTTGTAATGATACTGCGGCCCGTTCAAGGCTAGGTCTAGAATCTTTGAATGAACATTTTCCAACATAAGTGTGTAACACTTTCTTGATTATAAACATTCGTGACCACTTTCAAGGAAATACCCTGGAGGGACATGTTGCAAGAGCTAATAGTCTTCTCTGTGGCTTACCAAGAGGGCGAGCGATGACGAACAGTACAACGAGGTATTCGGGGCTGACAGACATCCTGCAGTGCAGGATCTGCTGAGACATAACACTGATGACTGACAAAGCCAGAATTTGCCTGTACTGTACTTCTCTCACAACTCAAGGTCCTTAGCAAATTTTATTGAATTCTATCTGAAAATCCCTGTCGAGTTAGTCATTAACGGCTATGTGCGTCATTGTGTCTAACAAAGGACAGCGCACTGTTACAAACTTGAAATACACTCACGGCTTAACCCGAATAATTCTTCATTGATTAATTATTTTTTTTCAGATTAAGTACTAAATTCGAAAGTTCATTGTTATGAAGGATCTTTCTAGTTACAATGCCCCATTCAATGCATAAACATGGAAATCGATAATGCCCCGGTACCATTCTTCAACACCAGAGATTAAATAAAGACAGCTATAGCATTGGTGACCCTTTTGAGTACTTAATGGCAAGGAAATTTGATGCAGTACAATTTTCATTCTTCCAGTACAGAAACTGGAGTATATTCTGAATGCATGGGTGTTTGGCTGTAACGAAAATAAAAATAAAACTGATCATGTCTAACAGGTCATGAGATGTGAGTGCATTGAACCTTTGACAGGTCATGAGGGAGGAGTGCACTGAACCTTTGACAGGTCATGAGGGAGGGGTGCACTGAACCTTTGACAGGTCATGAGATGTGAGTGCACTGAACCTTGACAGGTCATGAGGGAGGAGTGCACTGAACGTTTGACAGGTCATGACCGAGGAGTGCCCTGAACCTTTAACAGGTCATGAGGGAGGAGTGCACTGAACCTTTGACAGGTCATGAAGGAGGAGTACACTGAATCTTTGACAGGTCATGAGGGAGGAGTGCACTGAACCTTTGACAGGTCATGAGATGTGAGTGCATTGAACCCTTGACAGATCATGAGATGTGAGTGCATTGAACCTTTGACAGGTCATGAGGGAGGAGTGCACTGAAGCTTTGACAGGTCATGAGGGAGGAGTGCACTGAACCTTTCACAGGTCATGAGGGAGGAGTGCACTGAACCTTT
>VKKT01002937.1:27102-37160 GCA_008038995.1 Haliotis laevigata | reverse complement strand
CTCACATGAAGGTGATGTGTATTGTCCACGATGAACATGCTCACATGAAGGTGATGTGTATTGTCCACGATGAACATGCTCACATGAAGTTGATGTGTATTGTCCACAATGAACACACTCACATGAAGGTCATGTGTATTGTCCACGATGAACACACCCACATGAAGGTGATGTGTATTGTCCACAATGAACACACTCACATGAAGGTAATGTGTATTGTCCAGAATGAACATGCTCACATGAAGGTGATGTGTATTGTNNNNGATGAACATGCTCACATAAAAGGTGATGTGTATTGTCCAGAATGAACACACCCACATGAAGGTAATGTGTATTGTCCAGGATGAACACACCCACATGAAGGTCATGTGTATTGTCCACAATGAACACACTCACATGAAGGTAATGTGTATTGTCCAGAATGAACATGCTCACATGAAGGTGATGTGTATTGTTCAGGATGAACACACCCACATGAAGGTGATGTGGATGGTCATGGAAGACCAGACACTGAGGCATGAAGTTTACATAGATCGAAGTATAGTATTGAAGTGACATACAATGTTATGATGTGTCTAATGCATTACCTCAAATTTCATAAGTTGATAATATATCTGAATAAGGAGCTTCAATTTGAGATATTGAACAGTTCTGTCTTATTTGGATGGTGAACTGACATCAACACGTCAACTTGTTGACAGCCTGTAAGTCTGTTTTGGTTTAGAAATACTGGATGTGCCATGTGCCATGTGCCATGTGCCATGTGCGAGATTATGGGAAGTAACTGTAAATCATGAACAAGATCAATACCATGTGACACGTTTCTTTTGCCAATAAATATTCAAATATTTAATGATTTAACCACATAAAAACAGGAACCCTTTATGTACATACATATACAAATATAAACATATTCAAACACTTGTAATTATCACAAAGGCTTTAGCTGAAAAGAATGTGAATCAGTTACGTGTATCTGGAACTGATCCAAGTGTCCACTTAATTCACATTTTGAAACAACAACATTCTCACCTTAACAAACATAATTCCTGTGTTGTTATTGCAGTGCTTGACATAAATAACACAAGAAGGCCAGGCCTTGCAACTACTGCAGGACAGCAGCTCTGCGCACAGCAAGACAACACTCAGCATTGACAACTCCATACAGAAGCCATCTGACATGGGATACCTCCTCCAGCTGCCTCAGTCTTCATCCCTACTGATTCAGGGGTGGTTGGGTGGCCTTAAGGCCTTGGAGCCATGGGCTTGACATCACAAAATGCTACCAGGATTCCTCACATGTGTACACTTTGTGAAAGTTTTCTCACAGTCACTCTCCTGCTGATCCAGGTAATGTCTGTTTCTGGACATTGTGTTGCAAGCAACAGTCATTACACAAGATGTCCATGTTTGGAAGACAGGATTCACTCTACTCTTTGCCCTTCCCAGGAGTCTTCAGCAGGAATGGCAGCACATGATGTCCATCCAGATGCCTCCTCCATGCAGAAGCTGTGCTGTTGTCCACCCTCAGGTAACCACCACCAGGAGGATTGCAACAGTCAAATGTTAACAATAAAGATAATTTCAAAACTAATCAAGGAATCTTTCCATTCAGCTGAGCTGAATACTGCCTAAACATGGCTAACATTTCATCTTGTAATTAGGTCATGGCCTTGCTAATAAGCAATAATATTTTCACTTGTATGCATATTTTGTCCTTGTAGGAATATTTCTGCTCCAGATTTTTTCAATGCACATGGTTCTGTACATATAGCCAATTCTAACAGGCACTAAAGTAACAAACAGTTCGTGCTAATGGTCATAATGAGATTTCCCATACAGTACATAATGATATACTGGTTGTTCATGATAAACCATAATTCACACAAAAGGCCATGTTTATTTACCAAACTTTATGAGGTAGGCCACAGCTAATGATATAGGCCAGTGTCTATGATATAATTGCAAAGATTACTGTATGAAAACAGCTCAAAGTGATAATTATGCTTGACCAAAATGCAGGCCATCTTGTATGCTGCAATTGAACATAAGAACAATGCACTGCTACATTCACAACTGACCAAGTACACAACATTGTTATTGTCATCTAACAACAAACAAAAACAACCACAACAATCTGGTACAAAATGTAAAGATTCCAGAAGGCAGGAAGTTTGGCTGAACTGTCTATGTGGTCAATAACAAGAAATGACAATAAAAAGATAAAAAAAAACCTACAAAGACATTGCACCAATATTAAAGCAGCACTACATTGTGACTCTGTGCCCCAGCAGTAAAGAACATCCCTCCCTGGTCAACGGCAGTGATACACCAAAGTTGAGTGTTCCTTGGGCCGAAACTGTTGTAATTACAAACCTATTGTAATAGCTACAAAGATGTATTTCTGATGAAATTCTTCAGAATGATGACGCCAGTTGATCTTGTGTCCTGCCAGTAGATACTTGTATTAACAAGATAAATGATGATAAGGACACATTATGACATCATTATGACTTACAGCAAAGTCATCTGACTTGTATGAATACTTACAAGAAGACACATGGGATGTTATACACCATCTAATTATGGACTTCCTGTCACTATGCCATAATAACCAGTTTACGGTTCCGAAAAATATTTCCCTTCTTCAGATTATTACTGCCAAAAAAGAATGTCAGGGAAAGCAGCAGTGAAGTCACTAACTGCAGCACCTGAGTGTGTTGTCCCTGTCAAGGATGGTGTTTAGCATGCTCATGGCTCATTGGTCTTATTGCAGTAATATCAGTTTCATCATGCTCGCAGTTTCCACATAATGCTAGTGTCAGCAGCGATGGGAACATGTAGTATTTAACCTTTCATGTGGCAAGTTGACCATACCCTGCATATTGATCTTGTTACTCATGGGCGGATCCAGGAATTTTGAAAGGAGGGGTGGGGGTGGGGTGATTTACGAACCCCCTGAACCCCCCATTGGCTCTATCAATGCAAAAGAAATCTTCAATGTGGGCTCGAAACAACAACACCACCACCACCTCCCCCCCCCCACTGTTACTTATCTGTCTCAGAGCAGCTACCGAACACCTTCTGGCTTCTCACCTTCAATATTTAACAAGGTATACTCGTAGTATCAATTCTGGACGGATTTGCCACTAGAGTTGTCTCGCAGCTACGTCAGTGGTATTTTACAACAAGTTTCACATGTAGGCAAAATATGCACAAGAAACAAACGTCTCCTGGCGTTCTTTGTTACCGCCAGGAGATGATGGCTTATTGTGCCTGTTTTGCCAACACGTGAAACTTGCTTTAAAATACCACTGATGTAGCTACGAGATAACTCATTTTGGCAAATTGGGCCAGACATTGATACTACGAGTATATTCATGGTGGCAGTCAACTTGTTAAGTCTCTTCAAGTAATACACACAGATGACTAAGGAATCATATTCCTACGTAACAGACAGTTGCTTCAAAAATGGCACCAGATAAACCAGCACTAATACTGTTATAACATGAGCATGGTCCTTCTTGTATATAGTGTGAGAGAGTTGGAAACTGCCGGGGACACACTCACAATAGGCCCAACATCTACGACTGCTATATGCATGTGAAGCAGATTTATCACTTCTACACTGCATCCAGTCCCTGCAACCCATCCCAAGAGCAGAATTAAAACAGCAGCCCTTTCATAACACAAGCCATTTGATGTAGACATGATCCAAAAGTTCATATCTTTCTAATATTAACCTACTTTTGAAAATGATAGGGTGTTATTTGGTTGTATTTTGTAAGAAGGAAGACCAATTTGGGCAATATTTTGATCAATGCCAAATCCAGTTCTTTATTTGACCTATTACTTAAGGAATTGTGTTCCTTTTAATTCTGTCCAATACCAGTCTAAAATGGCTGATCCCATGATCAAGATTTGAACTGTTACCATGGTTACAGTATCTGCTGAATCAGTTCTAAAAGCACCAAGCATTGTATGTAGTGAATGACTGAAGTCTATTCCTTGATGGGGTCTTGGAGAAGTTGGACTGCTGCAGTGTCCTCCTTGTTGGCACTATCTTCCTTTGGTTTACTGGAAGCCCAGTTCCACGGCATCATGCTGCCCAGAGCTGATGTCTCCTCCTTGCTACTGCTGTCTGACAGGGATGATGACTTCTGGGACAAGTTGTTCATCTCCACTTCTGTGATGTTGTCTTGTCGCTTTTTAATCATGTTTCCACTGAAGTAACCTGGAAAAAAAAAGTTTTCTCCATTAAGTTCCCTGCTTGCATCAGTGACTGAGTACTACAAAACAAGGGGAGATTAATATGCTGCAAATCTCACAAAGAAAGACACAAAAGTCCTGATTTTAAACATAATCCCCTTCAACACNTTTGAGGACAATGTTGGAATTTCATTGCTTTGAAAATGGGTGATTTTCACACTGGAGTAAGAGTACACCACAAGAGTGGAGCTGTATATTGACTTGTCCTTATACAGGGGAGATTAATATGCTGCAAATCTCACATAGAAAGACACAAAAGTCCTGATTTTAAACATAATCCCCTTCAACACGTTTGAGGACAATGTTGGAATTTCATTGCTTTGAAAATGGGTGATTTTCACACTGGAGTAAGAGTACACCACAAGAGTGGAGCTGTATATTGACTTGTCCTTGGGAAGATAGTGATGACACCCTCAGCATCCACTGTAAACTGACGACATAGCTTAGTTGTTGGGATGACAAGGTAGGTGGTACTCAGGGCGGTGTCAGGTTCAGCTATAGCCAAGTCACTTATTTATTCACTAAGGGGAGGTAACTCTAAAACTACTTCTCTGTTAACTTCTGTGCTCATGTTGATAGAATGTTAAACCTATCTATGCTACAAGTGAGTGCTGGTGAATATAAAGAATAGCATTCATCATAATTGTTTTCTTTGTAATTTTATTGGATGACTTTTTTTGTCAGTTATCCAGTGACATATGAGCTAATGTTAACATCACATTCTCAAAAAACTGCTGCAAATATATTTCAGTTGATTAATTAATGTCCAAGTAATTTTATTGCATGTCACTCCCATGGGCCTTGTAAAAACCATGTCCCAGAAAGTCAGGATAATATACAGGTGGGTCTATTTATGTTCTATTAAAGTTACGTTTTATATAATTTTATACCCCAGAAAATGTAATTTTTATGATAAAACTGATATTTTATACTTATCCAGACTAATGCTATAATTGGTTATCTCCCTTTTTCCTTTCGACTGTTATGTGGAAACTTGAATCGCTTTGTTCCCAAGAACAGTCAAAGATCACTCACCCATGTAGAGTCCCACTTTCCCGCCATAGCCGTCCCACGTGACCTGATCCATGCTCTTATCACTCCTGAATAAGCCCACACTAGGGCCTACGATGAAGCCCATAGTGCTGAGAGGGGATGGTTGGGAGGGCCCTTCAGATCATGAGTCAGGATAAGTATAAAATATCAATTTTATCATAAAAATTACAAATGTTTCCTTATCCTGACTCATGCTATGATTGTTTACTGAATCCGACAGAAATAGGTGGTGGGTCAGTCACTTACCGGGATTCACTGTGAGTGTTAGATCAAGATTGGGTCTGATCACATACCCCCTGGGAATTCTTCTTACGGCTTTTTCTACTACGGTCAAAATATCCTTCTCTTAAATCAATAAAAGAAGTAACTCGTATAGATTTCGTGGATTTTATATAAACTAGTACGCCTCAATGTCTAGTTATCTAGAACGATCCATATGTTAAGGTAAGACAGGGGAACATGAACTCTCTGCTGGTGGCGTCAACAACTCAACGTGATAAGAGTGAGTTTCTCATCGCTGGAATTGTGAGGACCCGAACTGGTGTATACTGGATACATCTTCTGTAGCGATATTGTGGAGATATTGGTTGGTGAACACTATGTCCGACTTCCAAAAGCAGCCCTCTACAATGGACGATAAAGAGCAATTCCTGTGTAGGGCGAGTGTCGAGGCTAATGCTCTAACTTCGTGTGGGTTGGAGGCTCTGTGAGGATCCAGCCCCGCTGCTCTGTTAGCTCATAGGATGACAGCTCTGATCCAAATGAGATAGTTGTTCGGGAGACTTCAAAAGTCGTGGCGGGTGATAGCGGGATAAAGAGATGCTTAAACTTCCTGCTTCTAGTAGCAGTCCGTTCTAAGTAGATCTTCAAAGCTCTGACTGGGCACAGGGACAGGTCTTGTGTAGCGTGTGGTCAGAGGACCATAGATAATGACGTGGAATTGTCTATCCGGTTAAACAAGTAGCTGATTTTTCGGTATGAAGTCCCATCTAAGTCCCAGGTGGACTGTAGCATGCTTTCCGGAGTCAAATCTGGTTCGTCATTAGTCAAGGGCGTGTATCTCTGACATCCGAGCAGCTGTAGCTAGGGCGAGGAGGAATAATGTCTTCTGAGTCTTCTGTCTCAGTGTATCATAGTCGTCGCTAGTAAGATGTTGTAGCAGTATGTTGAGGTCCCGGACAGGAGCTCTAAACTTCTGCTGCTGGTCTTCGAGCGTGAATGACCTGAGTAGGGTGACGAGTTCAGGCACTTTGGTGAGTAACCATGGTGAGTACGGAGCTGACCAAGTATGTCCGGAGTGTAGATCCCTTCAGGTGTCTAGTAGCTCTCAAGTGACATAGCTACTCTCCTACTTGCGAATGTGTAGCTTTCATGGCCGAAAATCCCTTGCGCGCTGGTCAAAACTCTTCCACTTATCATGGTAGAGGTTCTGAGTTGATCATCTTAGGCCAGTGTAACAGCCTTGGCTGCTCTGGTGGAGTACCCTCTTCTTCTCAGGCAGTGCGTAATACGTTCCATGTGTGTAGCTGGAGCCCTCCTGGATTGCCGTGAGGTTGCCGTGTGTGAGGGTGGATCAGTAGATTCAGCCAATCTGGTAGATGCAGTGTTGGTTGTCCCAGGAGCTGTATTAGGTCTGGAAACCAAGTTCTCGCTGGCCAGTACGGCGCAACCAAAATAAGTCGTAGGACTTTCATCTGGGAGATCTTGTGTTGAACTTGTGGTAACAGGATCGGCGGCAGAACGCATTCAGTCCCTCCCATGATATGACTAGAGTGTCAAGAGCCCAGGCTTGAGGATCTGCTATCAGTGAGAGGAACGTCGCAATCTGGCGATTGAAGTGAGTCACAAACAGTTCTATGAGGAGGACGGCCTTGGTCTTCGGTCAGAAGCCGGAACTTGACCACCGGTCTCCTGGGACAGTGATGCAATTCTACGTGGTGAGGAACCTGATGCTGAGGAACTGCAGATCCTGTGATGGCTTTAATTCTGATTTCATGTAGTTGACTGGTCAGCCCAGATGCATCGTAAACTGCAGTTGACGTCTGAGTTGATCCGCTACTTGATGCGTCTGGATGCTGTCATCTAGGTATAAGGCACTGCGAAGTCCCCCCCGATGTTGATACGCAATGATGGGCTTGCTTACACGTGTAAATAGCTATGGGGCCGAGGAAATTCCAAAGGGGAGGACCCTCGACTGGTAGTGCAGCCCTTAATAAAGGAATCGTAGATACTTCCTCGAGGAAGGATGTATGGGGATGTGCAGGTCGGTGACTTGCAGATCGATGCTGGCTAGGTAGTCGTTGGGCCTGACGAGATGTCGCAGTCGTGGTAAGTGCAGCATCTTAAACTTGTTCGGTTTCATCAAGTACACTAGGTTGAAAAGCTTCATATTGTAGATAATGCGGAAGTTCTCCTTGGAGTTCTTCCTCGGTACCAGGAAAATTGGAGAGTGGAAGCCAGGGATGAGACTGCGTTGATCCAGGATCTCTACGGCATTCTTTGCAAGCAGCGAGTCGATGGCCTCGGTCAACATCACGTGTTGTAACTCGGAGTATTGGTGTCCCTGCAAACCTCGACTGAAACTGGTTACGTTGAGTAGTCTGCTTGAACATATTGTTCATGGTCTGTACAGACTTGATCAACATCTGGTTTTTGGAGTCCTGGGAAACCTATTGGGACATCTGTCAGATACCGCCGTCGAAGAGCGTTGACGCTGCCCAGGGCTTGTGTAGCAGAGGCTTCCTATAGAGATCTGGTCAAGTACAGGATGTGAGGAGCCCCTGGCAACATAGTATGGTGATCCCGCCGATCTACATGTGAGGTTGTTGGAGATAAACTGAGTGATGAGTGCTGACAGGAACATCCGCTCCTTGTCAGTCTTCTGCACAGAACCTTGCCAGACCGAAGAATGTCCTTCTAGTAGTTGTGTCGAGTTGTGCCAACTTCTTGTCTTCAACACTATAGCTGCGCGACTTGGAGTCGCTGAGTAGTGAGAAGTCTTTGTCTATCTCCGGTGCCTTGAGGAATGGTTCCGTAGAGGGAACTTCCTGGCGTTAACGAAGGAGTGTGCTGCCCTAGAGACTTTGTTGCCTTTGCAAAAGCCACCCTCAAGTTGTCAGGGACCTGCCATATCAGCTTCATCAGTTCAGAGATGATATCGGCAGGCTGTCACCTATCCAAGCTACTATTTCAGCGTAAGTATAGATGGACGAGTCCGCATCCTCCTCGATGTTGTCGCCCGATGCCAGGGCTTCATCCTGGATGAGGGATGCCGCTGGTGTAAATTGGTGGAGAGGACGCTGGATTTCTGTAGCCAACTGCTGCTGCTAAATCGCCATGACAACTTGTCTGGTGATATTTGCCACGAAGTCCTGCTGGTTGAAGAGCTGCACAATAGCATCCGGGAGCTGACATTAAGTATCTACAGACTTGCTGAGATGGGCAGGCAATGTACAAGGCATGTGGTCGCTTGAAGCCAGAGACAGGGTAGCAAATGCGAATGCTAGTGGGTTGACTGTAGCACTGCTGCTTGGCTGAGGGCGCTAATGTAGAGTGGCCAGCTGCGTAGAGGCATCGCGAACCTGTTCATGAACTCTTGAGCGAGCTTGGTAGACTGCGTAGAAGCTGGCTGGATGCTGGTGAAGGGGTTCTGCTGGAATAGTTGAGGCGCTGTGTAGTGTACACTGCATGGCCGATGCTGTAGCTGCAGTATGATGACTTTGCGTAGAAAGGATCGAGATAGTGCTGGGAATTGGTTGTGATTTCATAATCGATCATCGGTTACAATCAGATTGGCCCAACTGATCAATCATCGATTAATAATCAGTTAAATTAGATCACAAGAATACCCTCTAAATAATAACATAATACACAAGGTCTTGTGTTTGTTATTGTCTCCAATTTCTAAAGGTAAGCAAGTACAGTTCAGAGACAGATGGTTGAAGCAACAGATTTTGTCAAATGTCATAAAAACACTGCATGAATAAATGCCAGTGACTGACTAGAAAAGTGAACCAAAAACATTCAACCAAGGGGAATGAAACCTCCACTCAAACTTTTACATCTGGGTACTACTGTTCTACTATTACTATGTATTTAGATATGTGAATATGGATACGTAAATAAAGGCGTTATTCGCCGAGGGAAAAGCTCAAGAAGTGACTGTCTGCTTGCATTACCTCAAAGAGCATATTTAAACTCATTAAAGTCATTTCAAAGAAAGATAATACCGTATACTACCGTAGATAAGCTGAATTTTGAAGACGAAAACAAGGCAACCTTTCATCAAACTTTCTTTCTGGACAACGTATCATTTCGCACAAGTAAAATCCCATGGTGACGTTTTGTGAAACATATCCTTGATAACTGCTATCCTACGTGTTTCTAAATCTGTCTGTATGCTCAACACCCTGGCTTGTCTCAATGGTCGAAAACACCTGTAGACAGATCCCATATTTTCCAAAATTGGCAGTCTAATGTTGATTCAAGATCCAAGGGGGATTATTATAAATATTTCAACACCCGACCAATCTTAGAAAAATATCTTCTTCCAAAAAGCATGTATTCCAAAAAGCATTGAGTAAAATTGATATTTTATACTTATCCTGACTCATGTATTTTTGCTTGTCTTCTTCTCCTTCCGAACGTTAGTGGAACACTTGAATCCGCTTTTTTAAGCTCCCTTCAAAAAAGCAGACGTAAAATCACTACTCACCAAGAGTTATCTCCCTTCCCAG
>VKKT01002936.1:118794-134128 GCA_008038995.1 Haliotis laevigata | reverse complement strand
TATATTGAGTAAAGGTACGTAAAACCGCTCAAGCAAATGAAATTTCAAATCAGTCATGACTTAATCTGATAATGTGATTTATCTGGAGATGAACACAATTATAAATATACAAGGATTTCTGTTGACGTTTAAGAAGGAAAAACACAACATGTGATACAACCATTGTTTTGAAGGTAAGGTAAAATTAGTTGCATAATAATTTCATAACTGAATGGAGTTTTATATTTTGTGAATCATGGTACTGCATTCTCCGATAATAATTTCGTGGATGATCAAATATTTTAAGATATATAATTTATTTGTCATATATATATTTACTTCATATGCTGACATGCAGATAAGGTAGAGGTGGATCGGCAACATCAGAATAAAACTGTTCCGTGAACAGTTTGGAATCTTTGGCCACAATGTGCCTTGATATGAAATCACGGTTTAAATGCAGCGGAAATTAACGCTTGTCGAACACGGACATAAACCTGAAGGCAGGTTAGTTAAGAATCCAATATGTCCTGTAGCAACCGTAGGCCCGTTCTTGATGTCAATTATTACATTGTACAATTTTTCTTTTAACATACAGGGTTCTAAAAATGTGAAGTAATAAGGATACCAAATATATCCAAAGAAGTTGTGCACACGTGAGCAACATACGTCCATCATTTCAGCTGATGTTCATCAGCACCAAACCAAAGGATGTTGGTTTAAAAAAAGTCGTTAATGTCGCAGACAAGAAATACTTCGGTTTCTATCTTTCTTTCGACTACAATGTCTTCATAGCTACTTTTTTTGCTCTCTGTTCGTGTTTATATTCACGTGTCATTACTCGTGCTAGTTCTTAACATACCACATGGAGTACATTCAAAAGGTCGCTGAAATGCCAAGGTATAGTGTTGGGAAATGGACGAATATAATTTTATAGAATTGAAAACAGCTAAAACCGACACGATCACCCTTAAGTTGATATTTTTAAACGAATTTAGAACTTGCTGACGTCATCTGTCCTGATATTTAGAGCAAAGATTCCAGCAAATATGAACATAAACATGGTCATCATCGGGATAATGTTGACAGATATTGTCACAGAGACGTACCACTATCGTGTATCAGGTATGCTGGCCGTATAAAGTTATGACTGCAGATTGGGTGGACAGTTCGGTGGCATACCAAACAAGTTTTGAAATGACAGAATAACGGTCAATGTCATGGTCGTGGAACAGTCAATATGTGCCAAATGAATTTATGTTAGACGTAAAAAGAAAAATAGGGATGAAAATAATATGAATTGATTACTGAAAATCAAGAAAATGATACTCCGGCATGTACAAATGCAAGTATATTTCACTGCCAAAAGCACTTTTATATCCGAATCACTTTTATTTCTATTACGCATAATTATACAGATTGGTAGTTAACCTACAGTCTGGCTATTTGGGCGTCGTCGTACCCTAACCACGTGGGTTTTTAATATCATTCACTTCATGGCCTTATCCAGACACGAGTATTTGCATACTGGATCATTTGTTTATTGTTTCAGCAATATTATGTATGATGGTGGTGTATACATATTCGAGTCTGGACCAGACAATCCAGTGATTGAGATCATGGCCATAGTTGTCTTCTGCAAAGGAGGCTAAAGGCACACCGAGATTGTTTAACAGTGCTTGGAAATAAAGCTGTAAGGTGACTACTTTGATACTGGATGAAATCCCGGTGAAGGAGATCTTAGGTTATCATCATATCACTGCGTGGTGTGCTTTTCTCTCATATCGGAAGGCTTTATAGCAGCGCATAGTGACGATTGTTCTGAAGCTTCCAGGAATCCCAAACAGATGGAACATTGTCCGTATGTCATTGCTATTGCATCTTTTGTAGAGTTGGTAAAATAAGGAACTGTTGGACCTGGGTTTTGAGCTTTCAGACACTTACCACCGCTGAAACATGTGGTACTAATCTATAAAATATCGGGATTTGTAAGCGTCCTATGTCACAAATGAAAATATATACGTGGACATGCAGGCACGTCTGTTTTGGGTGATAATAATGACACATTTCTGATTTTAAGCCAGAGCAATCCAATGATCATGTTTTTGTTCTCATTCGATACCGAGAACCAATTTGTATGAACATTCTGTCTCGTGTCGACCAGTCAAAAGCTAGCAGAAATCAGCTTCCACTTTTCTACTCGCTCAGGTTGTCAGCTCTGTTAGTGGTCTATCTTCCACAGTTCATGTTTAATCACGTTTTCATTTCACCGGAAATAGGTGTCGTGGTTGCCATAGCTGTGGTATTTGAATACTGTTGAATGACGTAGACTCCGATAATGCGATCTACAGTTCTTGTGGTGGGCTGGTTTCGTTTTGTTTTCGTTGTGGGTATTATTTTTCTTCAGTGGAGTGGAAGTTGGTTTTAGAAAGTTCGAGTTTTACAACGGGTGAACCAGGATGCGAGCAGAGGTTTCTGGTTTGCCAAGCAGCTTTTCACAGCAAATGGCGGCGCCTTAGACAAATGGACCACCCATGTCACCTATTAACACACCTATTTTCACGAAACGTTCCCCCATTTGTAATTTTACGTGTCACTGAATTAGAAAAAATCCTTTTTTACTGATTTCACCTGTTCGTTTCATGTTTATATTAGGCGACAGGCTTGGTGGGTATCCGAGACATAGAAATTGTTAAAGATCTGTTATTCATGTGTGTGACTTAAGGTAAAAAGGAAGTGAAAATCACTAAAATGTGCATGTCTCCAATGATAGTATAACATTTTGAGAGAATATTTCAAATGGTCATCTAGTGTGAACAAAACAGATTACATTCAACATAACGTATTGTCCTTTTCGTCCATACCCAGAACATATCGTCATATGATTTCATTTATTTAGAATTTATGTTTAATATGATGTCTCCAAAACAGTGTAATCTACGTTGCCCCATGAAAATGACCACATAATCATTATAAAAAGTATATGTGTTCATTAGATAGTATGCCTTTTTCACAGTTTTATGTTGGGACAATACAATATCAATCTCATAGCCACTAAATTTCTGCCGATCTTTCACCATGATACTTCACCGATCTTTCGCCATGATGCTTCACAGGTTTAAAGTTGTAGAGATTTTTAAGGATGTAATCTACGTGATAAGGTAAAAACTGTACATCGCGTGTCTCCAAAAGTGTTTTAAAATGAACGGACCTATTCAGTAGTAATAACTAAGTGAAGGAGATGCTCTTCCTTTACACTTTAAACGTTTGGTGTGTAATCTACGTTATGTAATCTACGTTACCTCATTTCCACAGAAGCATCATCTTTTTCTCGGTTTGCACACAATAGATACGTACCTTTGGCACTGGTTCCAGGAGTAATATTGGCACAGTCATCCAAACGCCAAAAGCACATGGCATGACGGACATTTTAGTTCAGTGGCGTGATTGAAATGTGCACAATTGTCCAGTGACTGTCTTACCTGAGAAAAACACATCACACACGCCCAATATAACTCTTAAAGAACATCAAAAAGATGATTATTATCATGACAAAATGTCCACATTGCATGAACTGGCATTTCCACTCACATATATAACATTCACATCCTGATCATGCAAAGGTTATTTCAAGATAGTTATGGGTATATTCCGTGTTCAGCTGGGTGAAAAATAGTCTTGGATAAAATAAATCAACGTCAAACATATTTCTATGTTATGAGATCATTTGACCTATCGCCAACCACAGTCACCAGTCGCATGAGACGTAGTCATCCACAAAAAACGTAGTTAAGTCCCGTTTTGTCGTTCTTGCGCAGGAAATCCTCGAAGTTTTAGACCTGAATATTACAGCATTAAAACATAACTCCTTACATTTGAACTGCAATTGAACACTACTTTACTTTACAATGCTCCTTTACACAGGTCTGTACGCTTTATTCCGGCCTTCAGCAACATTGCAGCAATGACACGGCGGTGGACACCAGAAATCATCGCCTGAAAATAAGTAACAAAGCACACATATATTTTTTCTATTTTATTTTTGAGCAAACACCACAAGTTATTATTAAGAATAATCGTTTCGCCAAACCTACTCAAACCATGACGGGGCGGTGGGTAGTCTAGTGGTTAAAGCGTTGGCTCTTCACGCCGAAAACCCGGGTTCGAATCCCCACATGGGTACAATGAGTGAAGCCCATTTCTGGTGTCCCCCGCCGTGATATTGCTGGAATATTGATAAAAGCGGCTTAAAACCAAACTCATTCAGTCAGTCAAACCATGACCAGCGGAGACATTGTTTTTATTGTTTCAAGTCTACTAAGGGCAATATAAGTGGGTTTATGTTGTTTTAACATGGCGCACATAACAGACTGAGATAATCTTACTTAATGGCTGCTGTAACACTAAATAGGATTTATTACCCTACTGTGATAATTCCTTTTTATTTATGTGCGAATCTTTGACAAAGTGTGAGGGTGTTAAGAAAAGAGAAGTGTAAGGTTTCTAGGTGGAATGTTTTACGTTACTTATCGTTTATGTGCTTACTGATCAGGAAGGTAAAACCATCTTGCCTTTCTCAGAAGACGGTTTGAATGGCAGGATATTGCAAGGTCTTCACAAAATGTAACATGTAACGGACTATTTCTGCAACTTTTAATGTGATGACTCTTAGACACCTCAGCAAGATTTTTGTATATAACACACATGTCTGGCATAGTGTGTGGCAATACAGGTTTATTATTCCCATAATTTGGAAGAAAAATTGAACAATGTTTTCGGTTTTAATGTCTTCACCTCGAATCAGATAGGCATGTGGACGTACATGTTACCACTCCCGATGGCGGTCAGCTAATATAACGTATTGTAACCTATGCCACTCTAATTTTTGTACTACATGCACTTGTAAGACTGTATTTTTGAAATACTGATTTTGTTTGATTAAAAACAAATGAAACATTCTAAAGCATAACTCTGTAAGTCTAGATCTCTCAGAAGATTGACTTGGACATACGAACACACAGGTGGCATGTACACGTGTAGGGGAATTAGATTTTAGTTTGTTTGTTGTTAAACACCGCAGTCACCAAATGGCGGCGGTCAGTAAATTATGTGGACCAGGCAATCTAGTGGTCAACGTCATGAGCATCAATCCAGTGGTCAACGTCATGAGCATCAATCCAGTGGGATGCAACTTTCCAAGAAGACCTCGTGGTATATGAAGCCATCATAGTTATCGTCGCGTATAGCTTTCAATGTTTCCATCATGAATATCTACACTGTATTAAGCATTATCATAAATTTGGAATAGGTGGTATTTGTTTATATGTCAACATTTTAGATCTGTCATTCGTCATGATATGAAACATCAATCTAATCGAGGTTTACATGAGAGTAAACGGTGAAAATAGCGAACACCTTAGTCGTTTTAAAATAGTTCTCAATTTGCAAACTGTAGTATCAATCATGGGACTAGAATGTAGTATATGTAACAGTTCACAATCATGGGACTGGAATGAGATCTCAAACATACACCTTTCTGTCACGTCAATGACCAGAACGTTGTTTGCTCTGAGAAGCTGTAAATAGTATCGCTCGTCTGCAGCTTGTAGCAATGTATCCTTACACTACTAAAGTAGCAACCAGACTCTTCAGTAGATATAATACAATATTTATTTCGCTGGAAGCAATACAGTATATTTCATCTGTTTTTAAAATCATAGTTTTTTCGCCGTTCTAAATGACACCGATGATATAATATTATGTTTTCTTCAGTTAATGATAACAAATATAGAAGTCCAGTTTCCTACGCCATGACTTGGGCAGTAGACTGAACATCACTTACCCGACACGTCATTTGAGGCCGAAAACTGCAATATGTATGCTTGACGTGTTTTGGAGAAATGTATCTGATTTGTTCATGTAACTTACATCTTCATCATATCTCGAGAAAAGGAGGTCGGGTTTATGAGTGGGTGAGTGAGGTTTTAGGTCGCTTTTAGAAATATTCCAGAAATATTCCAGCAATATCACGACGGGGGACACCAGAAATGTCATTTTCATATTTACACATTGTTACCATGTGGGAAATCGAACCCGAATTTTCAGCGTGACGAGCGAACGCATTAACCACTGGGTGTCCCCCACAGCCCCTCGAGCTTAATCGATTTCGCAAGATGCATATACAAATGTTTGTTAACCTATTAAAACCTGTTCTAGCCGCATGAAGATTGCAATATTGAACTTCAGCAAACCATCCTTGTCGCAAGAGACACTCTGACTTCCTTGACGTTTGTCATCGCATCCGTTCTGTGTATAATGATATAAATGGTAACAGTTAAGGTCTTAACTAAAAGCAAAGAAACAAAACAAAGACATAAAAAAACAGTATGAAACAAATAGTTAGAAAGAGCTGAGTATCGTCAAGACATATTCCAATTACACTATGCCAATTTTTTAAATGGACTCAAACCAGAACCGTCTGTATGACAGTGTGACTTGCCTTGCCTGCAGAACAACAGTAAGGACGAAACCTGGAAATCCATATTTAGTTGGCCATTTCTAAATTCATTTGGACATTGGTACATTAATGCTCCACGGACAAATAATCCGATTGATCAATAAACGCTCTCCCATCTTGTGGCAGTGATTCGTGAAGCGAAAAGGATTTTGCCACTTATATACTTATAAACTTTCTTTTATTTTATTTTTGGCTTTTATCTATTTGTAATAATTGATTAAAAACGTTGATGACTATTGGATCCTCGCTAAACCTCTAAAAGGCTCTGGCATTGAACGCTATGCATAAGAAGGTTGAGTAAAATACCAGCCATAGCGACCCCAGCCCCCCATTACTGCTATACAAATGCTTAACCATGTTAACCCACAATTCAGAAGCTCCATCTTAAGGTTACTATGACCAGTTCGATAGGGAGGGTGTTTTTTCTTAATGATGGTGTCTCCGCGGAAAGAAGAAAGTTTTATCATCACCACTGAATCAAGGAAAAAACGATCGATGCCTCTGTGCAAAAAATACGCTCACGTAATTAAACAATGTAATTCGTTCGTGTGAAGAAAAAGGTAATTGCTCTTCGAGGTACTTTTTGCATGTCAAGATCCCTAATATCTGACGAGAGAGACGGACAGTGTCTCGAGAGAGTTGAATGTCTAGCATGTAACGGACTGGGAAAATCCCAAATCCACCTCTCCGCATGCAAATCTCGAAATTGTCGTTAATTTAATTATCAGCAAATACAATGTCTTGTTATGATGGGTAGAAGATGCGAGGAATGTCAGGAAGCAACGTATTTCTGCTCCAGGACCTAGCAAGAGCGTCCATAGGGGGAGATAATAACTTCTAAAGGTTCATTCCAAATATCGACCAGAAAATCTGAGCTGTCACATTCACCCTACTTACTTTGGGTGTCATTGTACAGTGAATGAATGGGTGAGTGAGTGTTTTTCTAGATAGGGGGTGTGGGTGGGGGTAGTCCTTTGTGGTGTAGGTCTTAGGTGTTAACCTCTGAAACCCACGAGCATGCTGCTGACACATCTGGAAACCAGGATTCGAATCAACGATCACAGCTTTCTGTCATGAACAATTGAAATAAATCTGCAAGCTGGATTGCGGCGCCTTAGACGACATATCTCTTCCCCCGCCCAATTAAACTGATGGAAGTATGTGGTTGATATCACATAGGTGTGGAATAGTAGCGGAGGAGCGCCAGTAGAGTCACAGGTTTAAGATTTAGCAAAAATCGACGTAAAGAAGTTCCGTATAGCTCTCTCTCGTTTTCGTTGCTCTTCCCATGCATTATTTATTGAAATTGGCAGGTATGCAGGTATACAAACAGAAAACAGTATATGTCAATGATGTAATATGAATACTGTTGAGGAGGAACTACATTTCCTTCTACTCTGTCCTTTTTATACGACTCTACGAAGGAACTACCTAAAGCCATACTATTATAAGCATCCAAGTGAAATAACATTAATTTCACTATTAACAGATACTACCACATCACTATTACAGAATCTGGCAATGTACATCTATTTCGCTATGAGTTTAAGATAAAATATTGTTACAGAAAAGAATCTATAAATGACTTCTACATACTCATGTAAACTCTAAATGTACTTCAGGCCTGTGGCCTTTTTAAGTACTGAAATAAAGATTGATTGAATGAGTTATATCACTTCGAAACCAACGAGGAAGGATTAATGTCATGTCATAAGAATTTTATAGGGATTTATACATACGTGTATCATGTTAACAATGAGCGTTTTATCGTCAATTCCGTTTCAAGGAAATCGTTTCTCATCAGAAAGCACATAATTAGTTCTCACAATCTGCCCAAGCTGCCATCGTTTCACTATAAAGAGAAACTTTTCCACAGGTTAAGTGAAACACGTTATATTTCAACAAAATGAACTGAAAGTCACTTACCATTTACTGAGAATATCCGTGAAGGTCCGGGTTAGACTATAGATCTTCAGTAACATGTGTATGATCAAGAGTGCACAAAATCAGTTTCTTGTTATAATTTCTTTTATTCTTGTGATTTTCTTTCTTTCTTACACATGTATTCTTGATCCATTCTTAATCGTGCATCTTTAAAGTTCAGTTTCATTTTTAGTTTCAATTTGTTTCAGATTCAGATTGATTGAAAAACATAATAAAATTCTTAATTACTAACATGCGCAATAATAATAAGTTATAGTATATCATGTGAAAACATTTTCTTATCTTAAAAACATTTTTATACAATAATGAATGATAATGCCTACATCTGCCTTATGCAATTAGGAAGAAAGAAGATATGCAATTAAAATAACAATCAGATTGCCTTATGCAAGGAAATATTGTAAATAAGATATGAATGGTCTTATGCCAAAACTATTTGAAAAGATTTCTTGAACTTATAAACAAAGAAAAGCCAAAAGGTTATATCTTAGAAAATAAATTGATGCAAAAAAAATTAAACAAATTTTATGAACAATGCAATATATAAAAACGGTCTAGGGACTGAAGGTAGATCACCATACTAAGGACCATGGGGACTTACAGTACCTTTGCTACCTGCATGGAGAATTTCGTTGAGACAGATTTACCTCCATAAATGATTCAGATCTTGCGGCCTTTGGGATCCTTTTACAAACGTTCAACACAACTCATGACTGGTAGCGAGGATATGTTGGAATATTGAGTAAGGGTACGTAAAACTATACGTAAAAATTCACAAAATCAAAATATATTTCCACTCAATCATGACTTAATCTGATAATCTGATTTATCTGGAGATATAAATAAACAATGATTCCTGTTGACATTTAAACAAGGTAAAACACAACATTTGATATAACCATTTTTTTTAAAGGTTTGGTAAAATTAGTTGCATATTAATAATTTCATAACTGAATGAAGTTCTTTGCATATTTTGTGAATCATGACACTGCACTGTTCTCGAATAATTTCGTGGACGATCAAATAAATATTTTAAGTCATATATTTCATTTGTCGTTATAATTTAATTTATATACTTACAAGCATGCCAAGGTAAAGGGTGGGTTTTGATCTGCATCAACGACCACAACTGAAATACTGACGTGCTGACGTTAACCACTACATACATGTACGCACTCACTCACTCACACACCGAACAAACTATCCAAACACCGGAGGTTGATTAGGTTTTCAAATGCAGATAGCCGACAGATAGTTATTTGTTTGCAAAGAAATTATGCGTATGTAAGTGCACACTAAGGGGTAAATCTGAACTTTGTAGAATTTCAGTGTTGGAATGACATTTATTTTCAGAGTGAAAAAAGATTGTAATTCCGTGAAAGGTTTATAATCTATTACCGTAATTGTGCCGTGATATGACATCAAGGTTTAACTGTTGCGGAAATTAACGCTTGTTGAAGACGGACATAAACCTGAAGGCAGGTTAGTTAAAAAACCAATATGTCCTGCAGCAACATAAAAAAAATTAAAAATGCCTTCAAATTAGGAACTATCCTTGATGTCAGTTATTGCATAGTGCAATTTACTTTTAACATGGACAATATATCACTGTCGACGTGGCATTGTACAGGGTTGTAAAAATGTGAAGTAATAAAGATTCTAAATAAATGCAAAAGAAAGTTGTGTATAAGCCACACACGTCCATCATTTAAGCTCAGGTTCAGCACCAAACCAAAGGATGTTGGTTTCAACGAAGTCGTTAATATCGCAGACAAGAAATTTTTCGGTTTCTATCTTTCTTTCAATTACAATGTATTTATAGCTACTTTTTTATTCGCTGATCATGTTCATGTTCACGTGTCGTTACTCGTGCTAGTTCGTAACATACCATATGGAGTAGATTMTAAAGGTCGTTGAAATGCCAACGTGTAGTGTTGAAAAAGGACGAATATAATTTTATAGAATTCCAAACAGCTAAAAACGACACAATCACCTTCAAGTTGATATTTTAAAACGAATTAAAAACATGCTGACGTCATCTATCCTGATATTTAGAGCAAAGATTTCAGCAAACATGAACACAAACATGGTCATCATCGAGAGATAATGTTGACAGGTATTGTCACAGAGACGTGTTACTGTCTTGACCACTTGAATGTGTGAGACGCCCTTAGGGAGAAGAAACGAACAGGCTATGCCGGCCGTATAAAGACACAACTACAGATTGGTTGTTCCGCTCGGTGGCATGCCAAACAAGCTTTGTAAATATGAATGGCTGTTACAAACTGAGAGCATAATGGCCAAAGTCAAGATCGGGGAACAGTGAATATCTGCCAAAACAAATTATGTTGGATGTAAATAGCAAATTAGTGATAAAAATAATAAGAAAAGGTCGCTGAAAATAAACATACCACGGCATGTAAAAATGCAAGTAGATTTTAGTGCCAAATCCTCTGGATTTGTTGCAGCCTTATACCTGAAAATATCTTTCGGTTTTTATTACGCATAGTTATATATATTGGTAACTAACCTATCGGTCTGGTTATTTGCGTGCGGTTGTACTCCACCCCCGTGGATTGTTAATATCAATCACTGGATGGTCTTGACCATACACGAAAAGGTTTTCACGCCAACTATAGCTATATTCAAGTTAGTTGATCTTGTTATTGATGATCTCACGTGCTCGCATGATTTCGCCCACTTCTGACAAGGATGGTCTTGTTCCTGGATCCCCAAAAGCAGAATCGTAAATGGTATCATTACTATGACAACAAACGTATGTTCGTGAGCTCTGTCATGGAGGAACCACCATGGTGAGGTGAGGTGCTAGTGACAGATACATTTGATATCACCATCTTGTTACCTAATCAGATCAACGTGACATCGGCTTTTAATGGTCTGATCTTATGTGAGGTCGCCCTACAGTAGGATTCATTTGACTTTCCCTTCTTCGACGGGGACATCAGACTACACCTTACATTTTTCGGTGGACTCATAGATAGTTACACAATACGCAGGAACCCGGAGTGCGGAATTTATATCATGGAGATTTGGTCATTATCTGGCATAGACGCTCTGTATTAAATGCCTCGCAACGGAATTCCCTTTTTGTATATGACACCAGTACCCGTGCAACCACTACAACTTCATAATGTGTCTTCTGAAAAGGAGGCTAAAGGCACACCAAAGCAGGGGCTCGAAATACTGTTCCTATAGTAAGGTAAAAACTTTTACATTTGAGGAAAGCTGGTGAAGTAACTGTTATCCACATATCGCTGCGTTATGTGCTTTTGTCTCCATTGGCTCACATCAGAGAAGTGATCATTGTTCTGATGCTAATCTATAAAATATCCGAATGTGTATGCGTAGCGTCCTCAGTCACAAATGAAAAAAAATGGGTCATGCCGACACGTTTGGTTTGGGGGATACAAATTATAACACACTGATCTGTTGATTTTAGGCCGAAGCAAATCATACGATCATGTTTTTGTTCTTATTCGATACCGAGAATCAATTTGAACGACCAGTCGAAGCCTTTCACAAAACAGATTCCTCCTTTCTACTCGCTCAGGTTGTCAGCTCCGTTACTGGTTTTTCGTCTGTGGTTGTTGCTTTCTCAGGTTAATGTTTACTTACGCTTCTCTGGGCATAGATATCGGGTTGCCATTGCTCTGGTATTTGGATACTGCGTTATGACGAAGCTCCCATCTACAGTTCTTTTGCCGCGCTGGTTTTGCTATGCTTTTACTGTATGTATTCTTTTTGTTGTTGTTTTGGATTTATTTGGATTGAGCGGGTGAGGTGAAGTTGTTTTGGGGAAGTTTGAGTTATTTTGTTATGTTTTGATAAAGCACTGTTTTTTTTATATTCTTTTTGGTTGTTTTTTATTCTTATTTGCCTATTTGTTTGATTGTTATCTTATTAAATGTTACAGAAAACAATACATTTTTATCTTCTATTCTTTTATAGACTACAGATGACAAATAGCTAGATTTGTTCATTTATATCATCTGTAACTGTGAATTTATTTTGAATGGTATCGGTTTTTTCTTTTCAATGAACAGTTGACTTGACTTTGCATGTTTTGTTATGTGTACTGCCGATGCGACCTCTTACGATCACTAAGTGATTCCGAATAGATGCTAATGATATAGTGTATGGACTATCCTTTCACCATGTGCCTGTCAATACGACGTGTAACCTTCGTGTGGGTGGATAGCCCGAAGTAACACAGATCTCAGACGTTTACAATTTTGGTGAAACCAACACACACACGTATGGTGTGCCCAACAGACGCAACTCTGCAGAGCATATAGAGGAGCGTCCTTTGACAAACACCTCCCCTTGACACCTATTAACAATGAGCAAATCAAACATCTGAGATATATTTGGAAAGGCCGTTGTGTACTCCTAAACACTCTGTCGACCAAGTGAATTAGTAGGTACCATATGTCTGAATGGTCACTGATACAACACGTAATAAATGTATACGTCTTATCTCGGATGGCATTCCTTTGATTTGATGTATGTGTGCTTGAGACTTCTTGTAGGCAGAAAAATAGTTATCATTCGTTTACATGAAAATTCAACCTTTTTCTAACGATATTCAATTTGGATTGAAGAGATATGAACGCAAATGACCCATCGTCTGAGTCGTCGACCTCCTCTGTGGTGCAGTGGAAGGTCGGTGGTCCCGTTCCCGTTCGTCATACCGAAATACGTTAAAAATATAGAAGGTCCACTTTGTTTCCCGCTTGGCGCTCAACATCAATAGGATATAACTAGAACTGGTCTTCTTGGAGTCAGAATGCAGTGTCTGGTTTTCAAGTTGAACTGAAGCCTGGTAACTTAGTAGCCTTACATTATCAATATGCCATTAGTCTCGGAAATACAATGAATTTAATCAGTCATACACACACTCTCACACATCCTTGAATGATGGGAAGCATCGTATTTGTGGCATGTCCCGCCAATGATCCGGTGGATACAATGTATGATTTCTACTTTCTTTGCAGACCTCTTCCCCCATTAATGTCACAAGACAAATTGATTCAATAAGATTAATTAGTGATACGATTAATAATACCACATTGCGACGAGCCAACTGTATTAGAAGGAACACCTCTACCTTTCAAGTTTATAGATACACGTATATAAACACATAAACTATGAGGTCATGCACAAATAATGAACGTTTAATATTAATTTGATGAACAATAATGTATATCAAATACCTGATAGTAACCACATGTTCTTGTCAATAATATCTTATATGCATAAAGATTCTTCATAAAAACTATAACCAATAAAGTAGAATGCCAGAGCATCACTTGCACAAAAACGTCTAAGAAAGTCTTACATTACAGAAAAACATTTGCGCGAGACGTGACCAAATGAAATATATCAAGACTACAAATAAAAAATAACTGACAAAAAACGACAGTAATGTGTGTCTTTTTAGATTAGAAAAACTAAATGAGATATTCTGAACAAAATGAAAGCGTAAGAACTGATCTATCTCACAACAACTCTCAAAGAGTAGCATTAAAAAACTATTATCATAACAAAATGTCCACACTGCATGAATTGACATTTCCACTTACAGACATAACAATCTTATCCTGATCATGCAAAGGTTATTTCAAATAGTTATGGGTATATTGCGTGTTGAGCTAGGTCAGAAACAGTCTTGGATAAAATAAATCAACGTCAAACATATTTCTGTGTCATGAGATCATTTGACCTATCGCAAAAGGAGATGTGACCAGTCATCCGTCGCATGAGACTTAGTCATCCACAAAAGTGGAGTCTGGTTTCGTCTTTCTCGCGCAGGAATTCCTTGAAGTTTTAGACCTGCATATCGCGTTCTACAAATCATAAAAACATAAATCCTTAAATTTGAACTGAAAATATACTGAGAAGGAACACGACTTCATATAGATCTCGATTAGTATTTGACTCATAAGAGACGACTAACTTCATTATCATCCTGTTCCAATTGCGTAGATCGAATCTCATGCTGTTGATTACTGGATTGTCTGGTCCAGATAGCTTGAATATTGCTGGGCGCGGCGGTAAACAATGAACAAACAACCATTTGTATATAGTATCACAGTTTTTCCTACAGTGCAATACAATGCTTGCAACGAAAACATGGACAAAATTAAAGGAAATGTGTAACATGGACCATCAGTTATTTCTCGAAGGAGAAAACAGACGCATTGTGTCAGACTAAACTCGTGTAGCTATAATAATAAGATCCTATATCAGGTACAATATGTAACCGAGTGAATTGGGTCGACGTTGTGACCAGTATTGCAGAAACCCCACGGCATGTCAACTTGGTGGACACGGGTAGAAGTGGTGAGGATGCGTACTTTTATGAAACCCGCGTCGGGGACGGCGTTAACAAACCAATCGTAATCACAGCGAATGGCGAGTCTTTGATTCGAACCCGCGATCATAGAACTTTGTTGTCACCAGAATACACACAGATTGCGGCTCATTCGATAGCCAAGCCTCCACGGGTCTCCTGAATGCAGTATATCTTCAGACTGTGAACTCAAGCTCTCGTGAATGGAGACCGTGGTGGTTAGAGCGTCCGCCCGGAGAGCGGAAGGTCGCGGGCTTGATCCCTGACCGCGTCATACCAATAGACTTTAAAAAATGGTACTGTCTGGCGCTCAGCATTAATGGGTACAACAAGGACTGGTCGGTTTGGAGTCAGTATAATGTGTCTGAGTAGTGTATTCATGCTTCACTGCGGCATGGTGGGCTAGCTCTATAAAACCAGCTTCAGTCTGGGCTAGTACAAGCAGCTGCATACACACATACACAAGCATGCACGTCGTCATATGAGCGAAATATTCTCAAGCACGATGTTAAACCCAATTT
>VKKT01002936.1:82081-94204 GCA_008038995.1 Haliotis laevigata | reverse complement strand
TGGGTTTTACGACGCTTTTCAGCGATATTCAAGCAATATGACAGCGGGGGACACCAGTCATTATAACAATAATTAGATTACTTGACCGTTTGACTGAACATAAAGAACAATAGAAGACACCAAATTGTCATATTTGTATAACGTGTTTCGATGTGTAGACAACTCCCTTAACACAACATTGGCATTATGGTCTAAGTGTTGTGTGAATTATGTATAACGCAAACCTACTAGAAGCTTACAACAAATCTCATCCTTTTATTTTTTGAGTTGTTACATGGACTCAGATTTTACTGGACAAGTGGATATCATGTTGTATAAACCAGATAAAGTTAGAAGATCCGTGTTAGAACTGGTCTCTAGCAACACAGCCTTGGAGTTTCTGCTGTTTCAGGCAGTTAACGATCGAGTGGTCAGGCCATTGGACTAGAACGATTTACGTCATCGTATTTGTGTAGATCTATGCTGATGATGTCAATCACTGTATTTTCTGGTTCCGACTTGATTATTTACAGACTGCCATCACATAGCTCAAATATTGCATAAAATAACAAACTAACAAGATACATTTAGTTTTGTTGTTCAGAATATTCCAAATATTCGGGGTACGAATTGGACCCTTGTAATGTTTGCCGTAAGAGACGACTGTGGAGGTGGTCTTGTCGCATTGTGTGTCATGGTGACCCGACGGCGTGGGATGTTGATTACGAGAAGAGTCATTTTTTCTGCCAGGTTTTGTTATAAAGCTCGAACAGTGCTGAGTTTAAAAGCAAATAAAGGAACGAAATATACAATACAAGTAATTTACACCTGTATTGTTTTACAATCGTTTTGTAAATTACGTTTAAAATAGTTATTGTTGTTATACAGCTGGGTCTCAGTAAATAATGTTGGCCCATTTTACAATCACAATGTCACCCCATCTCTTAAGAATTGCATTCTATTCTGACAAGGAATCCCTTTGGTACGCATAAATGGATTCTACAAGTAATTTACATGTGTACATTTTTACAATCGTTTTGTAAATTACATTTAAAATAGTTTTTACTTCCGGCGTCACCACTGTTTGCTTTGGTTGCGCAGAAGAAATATTGGTATTCCCTGCAGACAATGTTTTTCTCATTAATGATCATCAAGATAGGGCTAATTTAGTTCTCACAAAAGGTATAAGATCACCAGACGATAGCTGTAGGTGTCTTCTAAAACGTGGTACATGCACTTTGAAACCTGCGTATGTGTTCTGCTCAGAGGTTAATGATTGTGACCGAGTCTAATTTTGTAATGTATCATTGTTTGCTTGCTGAAAACATGCGCTGACACCTTAAGGAGCACGGTAATAGGCTTTACGGTCTTCAGACATGTCGAGACTGTGGGGAAGACAGGGTCATAATGCTGACAAATTACACCATGTTGAAAAGGTGAAACATTTTCTCCACAATTGGCGGCGTCGTATCATTGGCAAATTCATTTTCAGATCAGAGTTCTTTGTTGATGGCCTCTTGTTTCAATTTATTGCTCGCATCATGTGACTAGTATTTATCAAACATATATATTCATAATATGGTGTCTGATATTCATAAAAATGTCTCAAAGTACAGTGTGTGTGTAGTATATGGATGCGTGTGAGTGAGTGAGTTTAGGTTTATGCCGGTTTTAGCAGTATTCCAGCAATATCACCAGAAATGGGCTTCACACATTGTACCCATGTGGGGGAATCAACCCGGGTTTTCGGCGTGACGAGCGAAAGCTTTAACCACTATGCTACTGCACATCACCCGTACATAGATTAAGGTGTGTTTGCTTTTCATATGAAATACATTCCATCATGGCCATATTGAATGACATGGAATTAACAACTTTACTGACGAAAGAGGTTGTTGCCATTGGCAACAAAGTGTACATTTGCGTTACTCATTTATAGTTATGTTCGAAGGGTACAGGTAAAACCGGTAAAAAAAAATTATATTGATAATATTGTAATCAGTTGTGATCAACATTGTTCAGGTGTTACTGTCTACATAGTATGTAACCAGACCTTACTTTAAATGCATGCCAGGAATGGAAAAGGTCATAGATGCCAAATTATGCCACCACACTATACATGTAGTTCACTTGGTATATATACGCTCTGAACAATATATCCTGTGAATTAGAAGCAAGTAAGCATGTTTATTTTCAAATGTACATGTAAACAGAAAACAGAAAAGCAGCAAAATCATTTTCCATAATATCAAAAAAAACTCTTCTAAAAACAGCATGTATTACAGACTACAACTATTACTCTACTTTAAATCTAGATGTAGCTGTGAATAATAACAGTAACAGGAGACGCAATGGTAAAATCAGATGAATGTTTGTCCAGTGTCAGTTTTTCGGAAGTGCGGCATGTTCCATAGACCCGGTGATTTCGGAGTAATAACATTTGAATAGAGAGAAAATATGTAATATATTCACTGTGATGTTGTCCAGGTCAGCTACGGAAGAACTTTTCTCAATGATTGAGAGTCTTCAAGTTTCTAGTGGGTGCAAAGACTCCCTGAGTAGGAGTTCTTGTCAACTTTTAATTGGAAACATACAGATGCTGAAAATGGACAGAAAAGAAATCATAAAAAATTAACATGAGAAAATTATACTCCTGGTTAAAATCTATCGAAATACACGCTGAACATTTTATCTATTGGGCACACGTTACATTAGTGGAGTTCAGATATCAACAACTTATTTCTTAATGAAAAATATGCCAGCTGTACATATTACATCGAGATACACACAATTCATACGAAACACAACGTAAACCATCAGATCCATTTCGCCGCTACACAGACTTCGACTCTACTCGACCTTGCTATAACGACCTGTTTCAGTAGCTATTTTGACCTGACTTGGGAGAGAACTGCCTTCAAATGTACAAGGATGTCAGTTCTTTAATATCCCCCGATATATTAGACAGTTTTAACGTCTTCATAATGATACCTTCATTGTAAATGCTTAATATAGGACTAGCGTGACTTCCACACTGTCAGACAACATTAACGCTGGGACTGTCATTACCCGTGGCACGCATATTTCATCAGACTTATTTACAAAAATTCAATACCCTCAATTCAATAAATTCACCTTTTCTAAAGCATACCATTCATTTTGATTTATAGTTGACCCAAACATTTTAAACATGTTCAAAATCCCATTATGCCTTTGAATACAATATACAGAAAAAGCATGTTTTCTGAATATTGATAGTTTGAGATATAATCTACACATTTTGAGGTGTAAAGTTTAGTCTAAAGTATCTGATGAACGAGACAATTTCAGTATATGTCTTGAATACATGCAACCTCATATTTAACTCATTCACTTATCTGTAAAATACATTTCCTCATAAGATAGTTACGGCTCAGTATGAGAGTAAATTGAACGACGTCAGTTTTCTTCCTAAGTACCCTCATACCAGTTATCTTCTTATCTTTTCATCTGTTGTTAACGTAGGTGTCTGAGAGCAGAAACATCACAAGCCAATTGCAAACACATTGTCAATGGCACGCCTTTACTACACAATGAGAGTACATAAGAGATTGATAGAAATAATTA
Source organism: Haliotis laevigata (assembly GCA_008038995.1). Classification (NCBI taxonomy): domain Eukaryota; kingdom Metazoa; phylum Mollusca; class Gastropoda; order Lepetellida; family Haliotidae; genus Haliotis; species Haliotis laevigata. The sequence continues at coordinate 90,619 of VKKT01002936.1, read as the reverse complement.
ATATATTGGAACGATAAAGAGTACCGACATTACCTGAATGGTATTATGACAGGTCTTCACGGTACCTATCAAGCGATTAATCCACCCACGCGTGCATTACCCAGAGAGGAGTCGACTTGAAATCGTCAATAGACTTATTTTGAGCGGACGTAAAAATATACTCACGTGAAGTTGGAAATACATTATAGATATTACGCTGACATCACGGCGCACTGACAACTATCACCTAGCTACAGCATCTCAGGGAGTCAGGGAGGACATCATGTCTTAGATTGGCAAAACCCCCAGATTGTGTTTCTTACAAATTCTCTTTTTTCAGAACAATCGCTATGAATAGACAGACAAACAGACAGAAAGAATATATGGATCTTTAATGAGCTTTTTACATCTCTATCTCACATTAAAAGATTACAGACAAGGATCACAACGTCTTTATTTATTAATTCTATTATGATGAGACATTTCGTTTCAGTAACTAAATCTTTATTATTCACTAGTTATACTTTGATGTACAATTGTACGATTTGGAACTACCTGCGAGAATGAATCGAGTGAATTGTAGGCTTGTCTTAAACCGTATTCCATCCTTTTTCTTCAAAACTGACTATCCACAGTAAACCTAATCGGTGTTGTTCAGATTGATTTAATATGTGTAATGAGGAGGGACATACCAGTGTTAATATACTTTGGTTTATGTGTATGTTCGTCAGTTGTTAGTTTTGAAAGCAAGTTGTGTTTTCAGGTGATAAAGCTTTGGGAAACAGTATTTGTTTAGAGATCAGCGTCAATATTTAATTCTCAGTAAGTTGAAAATCATATGAGTTGTTCAGTGCAGCAGGTATGAATTCCTGGCTACAATCATTTCAAGTTAACTTTGAAGATATGATATCTTATAGTTTATTCTTAAAATAAAGTAACTCTTAGGCGTCAGTATTATTTAGTTATTTTTAAACTTTGTCTAGTCTGTTACGGGTATAATGGGTAATAGGTTATATCTACTTCAAATGTAATGTTGAACAATAAAGAACATGTCAGGATGTACTAAACGGGATATAAAGAGACATTTGGACCAAACAACTGAACCAGTCTTTCAAATATGGCTTGCCTAAAAGACATATTAGGAAATGTCTGACAAAATATACGCAGAACAATATTGTTCATGTCCATTTCGTTTTCCCACCTCTGTCAATAATACCATGTCAGCTTCTGTTTTAAATCGTGATTAGGTTTTACATTCAGTGTCTTCATTTCTTGATACTGTGTAAAACTCCGTCCAAGTTAGTGGAAATGGATATTATTGCACGAAGCTTAGGCGATCGATAAGTAAGCAAGAAACTTCTTAGTCATTCCATTGAATAACTGACACCCATTACAATTTTCAACGAATTAACAATTTATAACTAATCTCCTGTCTCTCAATTTGGCGAGTGCATGTTTTCATTCTAAATTATTTGTCGGTCGTAATGCATTTTGTAAAGAAACATTTTCGAAAACTCGGAACGAAAGAAATTGAAAACGTTAATGCGTTGCAACATAAAAACGATAAGATTGTGTTTATTACATATTTACAGCTTTTCATCAAACAATATCATTGAAAAAGCAGACAATGTAATTTTGACAACTGGTTTACTACATTTTCGATGTAAAGACATTATTCTATCACGGAATTACTAGTGTCTTTTACGACACTATGGGCATATTCAATTTATTTGTCTGAAGAGATTTCGATTGAAACCAGAGACATAGATAAACGCGTCGTTCGTGATATTTTGAAATTTACTAGTTACAACCAAGTCGTGATGGAAAACATTTGCATGTAGATTACTTTGTTGGGTACTCACAAGAAACATGTTTGCAAAAGGTTTAATCTCCGATATGTGGACGATATAATTTAGGATTTAACGTATTTGTGACCAAAATAATGCAGTTCCCTATTTTGACGTATGTCACAAGATTCCATATATGTTTAGGTGAACAATTAACTTGCATTTGCATGTGTTGGTCATAGATTTCACTACTGCAATGGGAATGCTGCTGACCATGGATTTCAATATATTTGTGTCGAAACTATCCTATCGTAAATAGTTTGGCTAGCTATCAGTAATCAGTTTTAGAAATGAATATGTGAGTATACATAAAATAAATGTTACAATCAGTATTGTGATGGAATAAAATACATACACTTAAACAGGTATTTACTGTGTGTTATCCTGTACCCTATATTTGTGCATATCTCTACATGGTATTTTATATATATATGTAACGTGCGTGTGTGTATTTTGGTGTGTACTTTGTTGGGTGCACACACGAAACGTGTTGGTAAAAGGTTTTATGGCAAACATGTGGACGATATAATTTAAGATGTAATGCACATGTGACCAAAATAATTCAGTTCCCTATCTTCACATATGGCACAACATTCCATATATTTTGGGGTGAACAATTAACATGCTTTTGCATGTGTTCAGATTGTGTCCGACCATGGATTTCAATGTATTTGTGTCGAAACTATCATATCGTAAATAGTTTGTCTCGATATCAGTATGCTCTTTGGAATGTATATGTGAGTATACATCAAATAAATGTTACAATCAATATTGTGATGGATTAGAATGCATACACATACATCTGTTTGGAATGTATAGTGAGTATACATTAAATACATGTTACAATCAGTATTGTGATGGATTATAATACATAGTAATACGCTTAGACAAGTATGTACTAAGTGTGTGATCATGTACCATATCTTTGTGCACATCTCTACATGGTATTATATATATAAGTAACGTGCGTGTGTGTATTTTGGTTTTCTGAAAAACTTCATTTGGAGTTCCTTTTCATTCATTTCATTTCGGATGTTGTTTCAATATGCCCGCTTTTATGATTTTATTGGATTCTTTCAGACCAGCTGATGTATAGTTTTACTGTGGAACAGATCGATTGGGAAAATACTGTATTCTGTATAAGCATTTTATATAATAGTGAGTGGGTTAGTGTGTTGGCTATTACGCCGCTTTCAGCAATATTCCAGCAATATCACGGCGGGGGACACCAGTCATTATAACAATAATTAGATTACTTGACTGTTTGACTGAACATAAAAAACAATAGAAGACACCAAATTGTCATATATGTATAACGTGTTTCGATGTTCAGACAACTCCCTTAATACAACATTGGCATTATGGGCTAAGGGTTGTGGGAATTAAGCGTTGGCTCGTCACGCCGAAGACCCGGGTTCGAATCCCCACATGGGCACAATGCGTGAAGCCCATTTCTGGTGTCCCCCGCTGCTGGAATATCGGCCTGTACAATATCTGCTGTGAATAGTATGCAGTTTTGTTTTCAAATGTACATTTGAAGAGAACATAGAAAAGAAGCAAAATCCATTCCATATTCTGAAGAAAAGGTCTCTTTTAAATGCAGCGTGTATTACAGACTACACCGAGTTATTATTCTACTTAATTGTGGCATTCTAACGCCAGCACGCAAGATGGAGCTGTGAACAATGACAGTAACAGTAGGTAGCATTAAGACATACATCAACATTCAATTCAAAGTGATGAAATCCGTTGAATATTTGACCAAATCCACAGTGATTTGGGGAAGATACTAGTGAATATAGAGAGGGTTTAAAACCAACAATTTATAAATGCATTTTGTTGTCCATATAGCATTATATTACAATTTTCATACCTGTGCCTGCTCGGCAGCTATATTCTCACTCAGGTGTTATATGATATCACCAAGAAAGTATGTATCATGGGCCAAATGCCTCTTTATTGAATAAAATCTGTCTGTCTGTCTGAATATAGAGAGAACATGGAATGAGATCATTGTGGTGTTGTCGAGGTAAGCTGCAAAAGAACTTTCCGCAATGATTTGTAAGTCTTCAAGTATTTAGCTGATTCGAAAACTGCCTCAAAAAATGTGGTTATAATGTTTTAATCGGAAAAATACGAATGCTAGAAATAGGCAGACAAGAAATCAGATACAACTAAAGAATTGTGCTCGATGAGGTTAAAGATTTATTTCGTGGTACAGGGCACACGTTACGTTATTGGAATCAAGATATCAACAACTTATTTACACGCGGTAAAACAAAGCAGTGTCACATATAACACCCATGGCAGTCACGTGATGAACTATATATATTAAGAGTGTGTGGCTATTAAATTAGAAATCAGATACACATTGTCTTTATCTCAAAATACGGACTACAGGTGAAACAAGCAAATCATTTGATACACACCGTAAGCCATTAGATCTATTCAGATACTACACAGACTTCAACTCTACTCCACCTTGTCATAACGATCTCTTTAAACAGCTATTTTAAAACTCCTGCATCTACATTGAGATTGAACTGATCATACGTGTGTATCCCTGTCAGAACATAAACATCTCCTTACACCATTGGAGTGTTTAAACGTGTTCATACTGGTAGTTTTATTATACACCATAAACATAGGACTACCACACTATCAGAGTTTAATATTAAAATAAATATGACAGATATTTATATCACTTTCTTCTCGATGAGGTCACTCTCAGATACATCCCGATATTCTTCACTCATGTTTCCCGTGTTATGTGCAGAGAATATTCATATTGCGATATATTGCAATGCGAAAGCATGTATTGCGATATGCATTGCAATATATTGCATGAAGTATTTTTTTTTAAAAACTACCTATAATCGAGTTACTGCTTGATTTATAGAGCAAAAACACAACAAAATCACTATGCTTGATTAAGCTTTTATAACAAATTATAATCATGATAAAATAAAATTGTGAATAATATTTGGCACAAAAGAAACAAGGAAATATCCGAAGATTCCCGAGTGTTACGACGTTTTCCGAATGCATGTCAAAATACCGGTTTTCGATCAGCGTATCGCAATACGTATCGTTTTCATGTCTGAACCGGTAAATACCTGTAAACCGGTTAAATTGCGCAGCCCTACTCTTTTATTTCACTCATTTTAGAATAATGTAATCACAACTGTGATCCCTTCTTTTAAGATCGGAAGGAGGAATTCTACTGTTACACCATTTGTTTTCGACCATTTCTTAAGAACTGTTTGCAAAAGATAATCTCTTCAGAACTGCAACGTAGAAATGGATTTATCGGTGATAATATTGTATACGCGTTGAACAAGTCATAAAGAAACTTGTCCTCCTAGTCATGGGATGCTAAGTAAGTTTTGAGCTATAATTCATAAACGTTTAGGTCTGAACGAGCGCGAATAATCCGCCGACGCTAAAGCATTACCCAAGGACGACCCGTTTTAAACTGTCAAAACAGATTTATAGAGGAGACGTCAAAGTATAGCTGATAAACAAATTTAATCCATAAACAGGCAGAACGATTGCATCAAAGTGCATTTGACAAAGATCAACCAACTGAAGTTGAGGAGTTATTAATAGAAGACAATATTCATCAAGCTACAAGGAATGTCACAGCAATGGTTCATGTAAATCACTGTTGCAGAGTCTCAATACCATCGTATGTGTACCTGTATATATGTATATGTTCTTCTAATACCATGGACCACGTACTAATGTTCAGTTCAGTGTAGTCATTGTGGACTTCATGTTGCAGACAGACATACAGAGAGATATGTAGTATATACTAATATGGTGTTGTTGAGATGAGCTAAAAATGAGTTTGTCGCTATGTTTTGAAAGTATCGTGTGTGTAGTAGACTGTCTCAGTAGGAGTTATAATGCAAGGAATTATAACAGATTCCTTTGGTATCAAGTGAAAAATAGTAGATCATCGAATTCAGTAATGACACCAAGAGTTTGCGAAAAGGGTATTCTAAGCGTTTCTTGCACCATCGGCAGTTTGCCTAAAAGGGTAAGAATGTATTATAGTATTTTAAAGATCTGATGCTTTGTGAAATACCTTCTTATACGCGTTTGACAACCTTGGTTTAGTACTTTACTATCGTTCGTGAGTATAACATAACATTCAACGAGACTCTGCTTGGTAGGGCACGAAAGACGTAACCAGTCCCCAAGAATGTTTTGATGTGGTAGAGAAACTTTGTGGAATGCGTGTCATCCACAATACTGTCTATCCACATTCCTTTCTCGAAACAGTCACGAGAGGTGATTATAACATGATACAAAGTGTCTTAATACTGCAGGAAGAAGTCGGATAAATGACTCCCCGGAAAAACCATAAGATAATTAATCAGGTCCATCAGGCGGGAAGAAAGCATTTTAGAAGGGCGCTTCCGCATATCCGTGCTGGCTGATTAGACCACGGGGTTCTCCCAGAGGTCAGCGTTTCCCCAGACTGCCCTAATCTCAAGTTCGTGGAGAAATCAGACATGTGGCATGTTCATGACACGATCACAAGATGCATGCGTTACAGAGGGTGCACCATTCGGCAACTGAAGACGTGGTGAACCAATGGCTTCAGCTCCATGATAGATATACCAACAATTCTACCGGAATAATATTGATCCTTAAATCCATCAGTACAACATGTCTGTATTTGCTTGCTTGATAAAGAACCCAAGTACATGTACATGAAAGTAACACTAAAATAACAAAAAGCTGAAATCCATCAGTAAAACATGTCTCCATCCACTTGCTTCGAGTGAGTGACTGAAGTTGTATACCCCTTGTAGCAATGCTCTAGCCCGATCACGGCGGGGACACCAGAAATAAGCTTAAACATTGTACCCATGTGGGACATCGAACTTGGCCTTCAATGTGACGAGTGAACGCTTCAACCACATTCCACCATGGTACAGGTTCGAGCACATGTAAAATTAGAAAGAATACGAAGGTCATATTTTCACAATCCTGTCTTCAGCTTCTACGTTATCACCTAACGATATTCAGCAGCAGTTGCTGAAACGGCGACTAGGCTGTGGTGGGGAGCTTTTGTATGCCCCGAGGACTTGCTGAATAATTTAGTGGAAATACGTATAACGAACTATGGTTACAACAAACTATAATTAGTAGTCCCTTTGGGTTCGTTATAACCGTATTTTACTGTATATTGCTTCCGGTGTCCAGTTTCCTTTGCTTGTGGTAGGGGTGGTCTAAGTTGATCCGGAAGTAATTTGTGACATTACTGATTGTTTGAAATAACCCCCTGGCATGAATCATTGTGCATTTTATGACCAGTGGTTCACCAGTGTTAGCACCGTTATAAAACTGGAATGCTGCTGGCTGTGGATTAAAACGAAGATCACTACTAGTAGCTCAAAGCAAACAATGCCCTTATTCCCACGAAGGCTAGAATAGGTTGTAAGAGGTATAGTGTGGTCAGGTTCTCTGACTTGGTTGACGCATATCATCGAATCCCCACTGTGTAGACCGATGCTCATGATGTTGATCACTGGATCGTCTGGTCCAGGCTTATTATTTACAGACCGCCGTCATATACGACGATGTCTAGTTCAATCCCAATCATTTAAGACCGTCGTCATCTAGCTGGGATATTGTGCGGCGTTAAATAACAAAGAAGCGCTCACTCACGGTCACAAATTGAGCTCAGATAACGAACAATGCCCACGCAACTCTGTTCCAAATAGTCTCTTTGTATCTCAGGGAGATCCATGGATTGCATTCGGCAAATGTTAGATCAATTCTCGGATCAAATACGCTTTCAACAAACTTCATGGTATAAATTTGATGGAAAGTGTTAAATCTGTTACGTTAATATGACAGTTTAACGAATCATGTACAGTGAAGCCTCGTTAATCCGGACGGTTGCGTTTCTCAGCAAATTCGTCCGGATTGCGAATAGTCCGGACTACTGAATCAAGACCCAAGTTCAAGCACTGTAGTGTAATATTGTTTGGTTTTTAGTAAGTATTAAATAAGTAGAAAATATGTTTTTTAGTGAGTATTAAATAAGTAGAAAATATATTAAACCTTACTCATCGAAACGATGACATTGCTGGTACTCAACATCTGCCCACTTAAAGAAGGGCATTGATGCCTTCAAAGCACGGTGTTTTTGTTTAAATTGTACATTTCTTTGTGTAATGTTCGTGGTATATAATATGTTGTGAATTTCTAGACATTTTACATTTATTCAACTTTCCAATAATATTTGATCATCATTGACCTTCATTTTTACTGCATTGTGAAACGGGTTTCCCCTTTGTGTCGGTGACAGCAAGAGAGCGCCATATATCAGGCAGCAGCGATAAAAATAGTCAACCAATGAGGCGAGCGGAAACATATGACGTCACCCTAAAGCAGTATGGCCGACGGTGGAATTCCGAAGCGATCGATAAAGACTTTGGGAACGTGAACTTTGCTGATTGCGACTGCTAATTAAAAGAAATGAGTATCTAACCAGGTAGGCATAATATATTTGTAATAGGATGTGTTGTTTTAATTTTATATGGATTTATGTCTTATCCGAGCGAAAACACGTGTCACCAGGATACATCAGCACTATGTTATGTTCCAGAAGTACTAATGCAATACAGTCAGTCGGATTAATGAAAATGTCGGATTAATGTATTTGTGTGAAAATATCAATGTTTACTAAATG
>VKKT01002936.1:28590-46709 GCA_008038995.1 Haliotis laevigata | reverse complement strand
CCCATGTGGGATTCGAACCCGGGTCTTCGGCGTGACGAGCCAATGCTTTAACCACTAGGCTATCCGCCCGCCCCCGTAAATTAGAAGAACCTAACACACATAGCAGGATCGTACAGATACTGACGTGTAGTGTCATGTGATTGTCTGCATGACTGGTTGAAGTTGAAGCATGGCTAATGCTGGAATAGTTCATCGCGTTTCCTTTAATGGTTTTGCCATAAGGTTACGATAATGCACTGTTTAATTTGATATCAGTCAATCCCCAATGTCACAACTCTACGGCACAGCTTGTCCCGTTGCTGAAAAACACAAATTGTCCAATATACCAGATATTCTATCAAATGGATTAATGCATCGTTTGACACGTATCGTTTTCTGCTGACACGTGTAACGTGTGAGCCTCCTTCCGGAAAGACAGGAATTTCTGATACAAAGCCTAGGAAGGTATTTATAAACTAGCATTGTGCGCCCAATATTGACAGAAATCCACAGTGTGCGTAACAGCCCATTACACGGAACAGTCTCTGACATGACATGAAGTCGTATACGCTACACGGTCTTTGATAACTTTGTCCAAATAACGCATTATTGAAAACATCCATTACTTACAGGAGCCAAATGTCATTTGTCATTTGGCGAGGTTGAAAACAAATCGTGCGATTAGTTCTTCCTGTCGGAGAAGCCTAACAAAATGTTAGCTTTACATCTTCTCTTGTTACTGAACCTTTTCAAAACTAGTTCTCTATAGACAGTATGACTTCGAGATATCCAAACATTTAGGACAAGCAGACATCTTTATGACAAATTACATTTGTGCGTTTCTCTTTTCCGCATAGATGCGGTGGATTAGCCTGGTGGTTAAAGCGTTCGCTCGCAACGCCGAAGACCTCGGTTCGATTTCCCGTGTGGATTGAATGTATGGCGACTATTTCTGGTGTACCCTGCCGTGATGTTGCTGGAATGTTGGTAAAAGCGGCATAAGACATTCACCACATCCTTGGAATAAGGTGATTTATATAATGTCAGCATAAAGTATCAGTCGACACCCGGTGTTCGAAGAATGATGTATGTATTCTGCGAGTATCCATATGTGAAGGATATGCTTTCCCTCAGGCTGCCATAAACACGTTCTATAGCCTGAAATATACAATAAAAAAGTGAATTCTATCGAATTGTTGACAACATTCTCTTGCCCTGCATGATTTTATTATCCATAAACTAGCTTGCTATCGTCATATAACTTGACTTATGCTGAAGCCGGCGTTAAACAACAAACAAGCAATGCATTACATGTTAATGGACCTGCTTTTGCATGTATCACAAGCACAAAAACAACTTTATGTGTCAAAATGCAAAAGTTTTGACGTTCTGTATTCATACGGCAGGAAACAGGCTTCTCGTTTCCTCATGTGAAATCTTTTTTGTTGGCCTGGAGTGACGATCGATCATAAATTACGTTTCACGTAATCTTCGTAGCTTTCAGCTGAAACCTATGCAAGTTGTTGATATTTCTAATGTATCTTTGATATAATATAGATTACGTGGGGGGGGGTTAACGTTAAAATACTTGTTGTCCGTGTATTAATCTGGTATAATTCGAACGGCTATGTTTTTAATATTGGTGGTTAATCAGTCTCGGCATATGTACATTCGCGGGAATAGCTTTTATCACATTTAGCGTAGTACGGTATTTGCCATGCGTCCCCTAACCAGACTCAAATATTTGTCCAGGTATCACGATCCTAATTTCCCCCTGTAATGCATTATCAAATAACGAGGCTTTCCCTTGTCGGTCCTGCTGTTCAAAGCAATGTCAACATGTCCGTATTCATGAAATGAAACTCATACGAGAAATGTTCAAATAGAATGGCAATAGCCTATTCATCCTCACAACACTACCTCAAGTGTTATGTCCAAGATCCTTCAATTCATGCTCAGTTATATTTGGCGATAACATTAGTGTATTTACATTTGTACATAAGAACAAAAACGCAAAGTTGCTTTAAATATGACACGAAAAGACTTTACAATGCGATTAAGTCATGAAATATACACTTAGATATACCAGTTCAAACAGCAGAATGCATATTTGGTTTCGACCGTCATTTGATCAAATTTCAAGAGTTGTGAAGGGAAGGAGTTCGGTTTGATGTTTTTTTCTGATATATCACGGCATAGTTGCGGAAAATGGCACAAGCGTGGGCCGGTAGGAGATAGTTCATTATCAGGCCGAATCCGATATTGGAACCCGTGACCAAAGACTAAAAGTTTGCCACTTTTAGTCCATTGTTTGCCACTTTTAGTCTATTGGTTGCCACTTTTTGTCCATTTGTTTGCCACTTTTAGTCTATTGTTTGCCACTTAAAGTCCATTGTTTGCCACTTTTAGTCTATTGTTTGCCACTTTTAGTCTATTATTTGTACTTGTAGTCCATAGTCTGCCATTATAGGCTGCATATTAAACACACCTAACAAAATGTAGCAGTAACATCAGTGTAACTTATTCGTTACTTGAAAAGACACGTAAGTCATGGGATACGTTTTTCAATAATTATTATACTTAAACATACTTAAATAACATTACATGTTTTTACCTTCAAACAAAGCATACATGTATTAAGATGTTAGTTGTAATATTATTACAACGTATATGATAAACATATAAATTAATAGCGTGACCCGTGAGGATCTGGGTTACAGCTGATCCTCAGCAACCTGTCGTAACAAGAGACTAACGGGATCAGGTGGTTTATCAGGTGATGCATGACATCGTTTCCCAATTGCGTAGATCGTTGCTCATGATGTCAATCACTGGATTGTTCGGTGTACTCGATTATTTACATACCACCGTGATATTGCTGAAATAGTGCTGAGTACGGCGTTAAGTGCGACTTAATTGTCATCAAATAGCTAGCGAGAATGCGAAAGCATTGTTCACAATTCAGACATTGGCTTCAACGTTTGTCATAAGTTCAAATATTTGCATTAATCATGCTGTGTTACATTTGATATAAAATGTGCACAATAAATCGCGTGTAAATCATCGTATCGTCATAAATAACAACATAGTACAGTTAGCATTACAGGACAGGAACAAGGCCCTACCAAGGTATCAATGAGCATGATTTATTGATGACGTTCAACACAGGTATTGTAAACAATGTTGTTTATGATCAGATTAAGGGTTTTACATTTCTCTTCAGATCTATATATCATTTAGTTTGTCGATATGTCAAGTTATGCTTCAATAACTAAAGTTCAATAATGAGCTAATTACATTTCAGCGTAACATGGATTTGAAGTCGACATTGATAAAATGAAAATAAGATCCGAATTCCACGAAATAATTTCTTTATGCCTCATTATCCGAACAACATAAGCTGGTGTCATGTTAAGGTAAATTGTGATATATGTGTTTCTTTCAATGGATAGTGTTTCTGTTAGAAGTGATGCATCATGTTCAGAAAAAAAATCTTCCTGGATCTTGGATTACAAAGCCCTAAGGTTAAACGTAATAAAAATAATTGATGGGTGAGCTAAGACCAAAAAATTGTTTGGTTTAACAGATTGCAATATATTCCTGCAAGATATACGGTCATCTAATCAGACTGCTGTAAGAAACACCGAATTCGCAATATGAGATTACCTCATTTCATGCTAAATACAAATATATCCGGCTCGTTATCAGGAAGTTCAAAGAATAGGGGGAAATCTTATGTCATGTGAAAATGCAAATGCTTTAACAATAAACTGTTCAGAAGGTGACCTTCAATTGTTGAATATGTTTTATGAAAGAAAATACCAGCAGAAGCGATTAAGATAATAATGATGGGAACTGGGTATCACACGTGAGAATGTTATTATTTAGATACGGTTTCGGCTATGTATGGATAGCACAGGAAATGTTTTCTTCAGAATTTTAAACAGCGTTGCAAAGACATTTATTATCAAGAAAGGTATCAATATATAGCTTTTTCCAAATCTTTGACGCTCTATTCAACCATAAACACCTAATTTTTTCTTTTAAAATATCTTGTAACTATTAATTCAAAAGTTCTACGGAGCCAAAACTTCGTTGTAATGTACATGATTTTAATATTAATTCGCATAGATTCCCAAAACTATGAAACTGCGTTTTGTAGATCCTGTGTGACTGAATTAGAAGATGAATTCCATATTACAATAATATGTCCACTTTTCAGTGAGTATCGTGTTCGATATTTACCTGAATATTATCGTAATAATCCTCATGTTCAAATGTTCCTTGAACTGATGAGAACAAGTGATAAGAATAGACTCTTATGACTTTGTATCTTACTAAGTGTGTGTACTTCGATTGAAACAAAAAATCTCTGTGAACACATAACCATATCTACTGTAATAAGATCTATATTTTCAGTGTTTCGCATATACATGGTTTTGTCTAGTTGTTACACATGTTGTACTGTTGGCCACGTGGTCATCTGCACGTAATACTGACTGACTGAGTATGGTTTTACGCCACTTTTAGCAATATTCCAGCAACATCACAGAGGGGACACCAGAAATGGGCTTCACACATTGTACCCATTTCGATAAATGGTGAGGTGAGGTAAAATTGGGTTTAACGTCGTGCTTGAGAATATTTCGCTTATATGACGAAGTGCATGCGTGTGTATATGTATGTGCGGCTGCTTGTACTAGCCCAGACTGAAGCTGGTTTTATAGTGCTAGCCCACTGAGATACCATGCCGCAGTTAAGCATGAATACCCCATTCAGACACTGAGCCGATCAGTCCTTGTACCCATTAATGCCGAGCGCCAGACAGGGACCAACAAGTACCATGTTTTAACGTCTTTTGGTACCTTCCGCTCTCCTGGCGGACGCTCTAACCACTACACCACGGAGGCGGTAAATAATTGATACCTAACGATATTAGTCACGTCAGCATAAAATATTTATTACACATGCATAATACCGTAACCGTCCTTGTCAACATTGTTAACGCTGAAGAGTGAAATGCAAATCCTCTAGTATTCACATTTTGAGATTAATCATCGTTCGCAATATCCCGTTTGAACCCCTGTTGCCCTCTCCATGTGAGTGCTACCAGTGATTATGTTACATTCCTGTGACATTGTGTGTTTGCAAACTGTTATAAATGAGACACACCTCAAGTTTCCTCCCCATTCTCATTACATGCAAATGTCAACGGCAGTCCACATTAACTGCCGAATCAGATTCCAACGGACATTAAAGCCAATATAATGATGAGGACTATATCAATGTATCACTGCCAATCAGTCAGAACAGAAGGAGTTAGCAAATGGTATAAGTATGTCTGGTTCTGTTTATCAGTAGCATCCGTCACGCACTCAAGTTTCATAAATACGTAAGCGTTTGTTTCTCACCAACGCTGACCAATCACGACTCAATACTTGCTGCCGTCATAGGATTCTGGACCATACAATCCCGTGATCAGTACCTGAGCAGTGAAACACATACGACGCCACACATTCAAACACGTCAGCATGGATGACCAACTGATCCATTAAAGTGAGTGAGTGAGTGAGTTCAGTTTTAAACTGTTTTCAGCAATATTCCAGCAACATCACGACGGACCATTGATGTAAGTGCGCATTATTGTACTTACATATTAAGCACATGTAGGTGTTAAGCACGACAACCAGCGTTAACGATAACGCAGTGTTAACTGGGACAATTCCACTGTACAGCTGCGGCGATCATTTTCACACTGAGGTCAGGTTCACCTTCGCGCATGTTAAAGCATTAACTTGCTCCACTGATGAAAACAATATCCAAATATTGATGAGTAATAATAGTAATAACCCGATTGAGAGCACTTTAAATACAAAATCTAAAGCACTAATAACAGAACACTTAAGTCACAAGAAATAACGTGAAACCATGTTGATATTGTTCACTGAAAATGACTAATTCCGAATTTTCCTACATGTTTTGTACTTAACAAAATTATGTTGCATGGTAAAGGGTCAGAAAGGACACACTGAAACCAGATTTGACCAATAAATAGACATTTCATCACAACGCTGAAAACGTAAGGGTCAAAACACTACTATGATATCCCTGTGTGAAATACATCACCACTGAATAGCTATTTTTCTTGGAGTTATTTTCCTAGAAACTGAACTCCCATGTAAGTCTGGAACCACTCACATATCTCAAAGGTATTAATGATAACTGATGAAAAATTGGTAACGAGACACTTCACTTCCGCCTAGTTAGTGATGTGTGATCTTGACCTCTCAGTTTGTGTTTCCGAGTTATGAAACTCTGTACCTTCTAGACTAAATATAAGCCACCAAACCATTTCCACATTTATAATAAATCTCTGCCAAAAGCATAGTCGATTGTACAATTGTGACTATATCATGAGCAGATGTTTGTTTCAGCAGCATTACAGGTGTGTATGATGTTGTTTGAAAATATATCAGGTCTGAACCAGACAATTCAGTGATTGTCACCATGTGATACCATGACAGTGCATGTGTTTGTGAATCACTATGAAATAGTGATGAAATCAGGTGTTTACGAAAAGGTGAGCGTATCCTGCCCCACCGGTGGCAACCATCATAAAATTATGCTAAGTCGTTTCCAAGTCTCTAGTTACAAATCGCCTCTTCAACTCGGCATTGCACTAGACTTTCAAAATATATTGCATTGACATGGGTTTAACTTTGTCACCGCCCCCAGTAAGCATCTGTCGATGGATACCAGGCGCTTAGGAAATCAATTATTATTACATGTTTATCGAGAAAAACACATACTAAGGTACTCTGGTTCCCATCGTGTGACCTTCCAAAGCGGACAGGTTGAAGCGTATTTAAAAAAAACATATTACCATTGTTCCAAATATGTATTTGGCTAACTGATTTCTTTTTCTTCTTTTGCAAATAAGGATGTCACGCAGTGGTGCAAGAACATTAGTACGGGGAAGGACTCGTAATACTCTTGCTGATCTGTCGAGAAAATGCAAACAATGTACATTTAAAAATGGTAAAACTAAACTCACTCCCTCACTCTGATGATTATCACAAAAGCGGAGATAAACAAAAGACAACAATTACAATTTGAGATTTGAAAGTATGACTTCCAGGTATGGGACCGAATTCTAAATGCAACAGCGAGATGCCTTCTAAGTCTTCAATTTTTCATTATTTTTCAACGATGTGCCTACAGCGTAATATATGAATTGATAATTTCATCAAATATAGACTTGATACATAGACTTGTCTGAACATCTTACAAAAGTTTAAGAAAAATATATCAGCTATCAAAACATATACGTGAGGTCATTGGTCTTAAAGCTTACAGTACGTGAGCATTAATACATAAAGTATCATTTGCCGTGATGGAAATAACATGTACTTCACGTTACATAAAATGTCATAAGCAAGGCAACGTGATCATCAACCACGTACACACATAGCTGCGTTTCACATTCCACGGACGACAGTTCGCGTTTATGTATTATCCAAGGACTCATTTGTGCCTTGGGGTCGGTTCGTGTCATAAGAAACAGCATCGGAATCATATAGCCTTTTTGGTATTGATGATACTCGAGATGCTCTTACGAAAGATACTGACTTTTTAATATGTGGCTTGTTTTTGATTTCATCATTAGTTATTTTTCTGATTGTGCATTTATTAAAATGTTGTCTTATAATAAAACAGAACCTATGTACACATAGAAACGTGAACTAAGGAAAACGGTTACTATGGCAATTGTTGTCAAAAACAAAATTATAATATATCATCATCATGATTCCTGTAATACTGCTGAAACAAATATCTGCTCATGATATAGTCACAATTGTGCAATCGACTCTGCTTTTGGCAGATATTTCTCATGAATGTGGAAAGGGTTTTGTCGATTCTTCCAACATGGTCGTGCATTGTCCCAAGCTGCAGCATGCCAATCGCTCTTTCTCTCTGTTCTTCTGTTAATCGAGGCATGTTCTTCTGGTTTTCCAGATGATTGTGATTGCAAAGAACAGTTTCCAACGTGTTTCATAAATGATCTCGATACGGGTGATTACCTGCACGTGCTGGAAATGTCACTGCATAAAGTCATTTTTCCCCATTCTGATAAGCAACACGTGCATTTCCTTGGGGTGTTATGCATTTGTATGTTTGGGCAATGTGTTCCGAACTGTTTTACCTGTTTTGGGCCATATCCAGCAAATATAATATTATTTGAATTTTGGGGACGTGTCTTTTGCACGTGAGTGTATAGACCATACTGTTTAAACCCGTGAAGATCCGAGTTAGCATTGACCTTCAGTAACCCATGCTTGTCGTAAGAGGCGACTACCGTGATTGGGTGGTCAGACTCGCTGACTTGGTTGACACATGTCATCGTATCCCAATTGCGCAGATCGGTGCTCATGGGCCCTGTTCGACAAAGCGATCATAGCGGTACGACAGTCAGAAGCTATGTCACAGTGTATGAGTTGAGGTCACCTTAGCGCCTGGGTGGCGTTGGAACGGGGGTTAGACTCGGTTACTTGATTGATGACGCGTCCCGACCTCATGTGTAGTTGTTCATACTATCGCCCACTGTTTATCTAGTCCTGAAGTGATTAGTTACGATATCTGTGACGTAGTAGCAGTAATACCGCTGAATGTGTCACTCACTCGCGAACTCGCAAACTCGCTCGCAAACCAACTTGCAAATTCACTTGCAAACCTACTCGCAAACTCACTCGCAAATTCACTTGCAAACTCACTTGCAAACTCATTTGCAAACTCACTCGCAAACTCTTATGTAAACTCACTCGCAAACTCATTTGGAAACTCACCCGCAAACTCACTTCCAAACTCACTTGCAAGCTCACTCGCAAACACACTCAAAAACTCACTCGCAAACACACTTGCAATTCACTTGCAAATTCACTCACAAACTCACCCACACGCAGCCCTCCACGGAATACACACATGCTCCCACTCGTAGCTTGAATGAGGACAATATGTTACTGCTACTATGTATATTTGAGACAAACTATTGTTTCCAGAGCAGATGCACCACAGGCAAGTCACTAATGTACACGTGTCATACAAGCATGTCACCCTAATCACGAAAGAGGGAACGTAAATTTCGATTAGTAGTGTACGTCTACACAGTACACGTCTATATCACACAATATCTTCTTCTGTTACTAAGTACGATATGATGTCGTCGCCATAGTGACCGATCCCTGATTTTATGTTACCTATTTGATCAAATAACAAATGTGAGAATTGATTTTCTTAATGACAACGCGTTACAAATGTACAGACACAGCATATTTGTTTTGGATTGACACATACAGATCTTCACAGAACGACCTGAAACACAATGGAGAGCTGCCCTGACAACAATGTCGTTTATTATTAAGAAACATGTAATACTCAATCATTTCAGATCTAATGGCGATTATCCGTCAACTTCAACAAAATCGCGTGTTTCATGGAGAAACTTCCGTTGGAATGACGCCCATTAGTTGAGTTTAAACCGGAGGGGGGAGGGGAGGGGGGATTATTCTCCGCGGTATAAAGCCATACGAAGTCTGGACCTATAAGTGTGCTTTGTTTGCCTTTTTTTTGTTTAACGCCGATTTCTCAAAAGCCAATCTCATCCTACCGGGTACCCATTCGCTGTGGGTTTATTTTATTCCTTAATCATATTTTGAGGACATCTTATTTTAAAAAAAATGATCCGTGAAGATCCGGGTTAGAATATTGATCTTCAGTAACCCATGCTTGTCGTCTGAGGGATCTAACGGGATCGGGTGGACAGGCTCGCTGATATGGTTGACGCATGTCATCGTATCTCAGTTACGTAGATTAATGCTGTCAACGACTGGATTGCCTTGTCCAGACTCGATTATTTACAGACACCCGCCATGTAGCTGAAATATTGCTGAGTGCGGCGGTAAACAAAAAACAACAACAATCAAACAGGGAATAAAACAGGAATCTCTTCCTTGAATACTATGTATGCCTTTTAGATGTTAACATAATTTCTACTCCTCGGTATTTAATTTTGTTTGATGGTAATAACATTTCTATATTTGTTGTATTAGTGACAAAATGGCTTCTGGTACTAATTCCTATTTGGACTTCCTATTTGAATGTGCCCGTGATGTTTCAGGTGAATACATTGACTTGCCTTTGCATGTGTTTGTTGCGGTGCCACCATTTGCTTTCCATTTTGCAAACACCTAGTATTACCGATATTTTATAACGTTTCATTGTCACATTGTCATGAAATGGTTTGGCTCATATCGACTTTGGTCTCTAACAGACCTTGGCATAGTTTATTTTTAAAAAGGAACGGTTTAGTCGTTTTATTGATGACTGTTTTTTTTATCTGTTTATTCGTTGCTCGGTAGTATTCCTGCTGCATGAAGGCGGTCTGTGTCTATCCAGTGATTGATATTACAAGCAATGATCCATTCTGTCTCGATACGATGACACGCCATCAATCAAGCTACCGAGAAGTACTAATTTCGTAGCATCTTACTTAATGTTGCTGGACACCTATATTCAATTCTGGACATTCTCTTATATCATCAGGGTTATCATTAACTGCAGGAAGTTAACGATATTATAAACAACGTTGTCTGTTGGTAACAATGTTCTAGCTATGTGGCGGTGGTCTGAAAGTAATCAAATCTTGAGCAGTGATGAGAATATATCTATGCAGTTAGGACACAATGACATGCATCAGCTAAGTCACCGAATTTCTATGGATTTCTATGCAGAAGGTGAAATGTAATCCATATCTCCCCGGCTAAACAACGTTGAGTCTACAAACGCGCAAGTCAGTTTCATCCAAACTTGCTGAGAAGGTTATTAACCAGAGCGAAGACTCCCTTTAACTGAAATCTTTAGATCAAATGTGTAAGTGTATAACTTATTAATCAACTAATGGTTGGTACAACTGCATACGATGCTGCGAGAGTAATGAAATATGACTTCTACAAAGCCGTCATCACCAATTAATTGCGATTGCCAGCCCGCCAAGTGTCTGTGTCCAGACCTAATTAGCTCTTATTAGGACGTAATCTAATTCTGAGGACGGTAGAGTCAATCATGAAATAAGGCATAGGAGAAGACGTGCAGGATATATGTACACAAACGTTCGTGACCACACAAAGTCACAAGTCACCTTCCCGTTTGTTCGTTCGTTCGTTTGTTCGTTTGTTTGTTTGTGTGTTTGTTAAAGCTGTAATACTCCAGCTATATGACTGCGGGCTGTGAATAATACAACAGTTACAAGATGAATCCTGGCCTCCATTCGCCCATCGTCCTTACCAGTCAGCGCCAATTAACTACCGGCTTCCTTGTTATTTACCACTGCTGTGCCACATGTACTCACATAGCTGTCTGTTTCCTAGTTTTCTCATTCACCTGATGAAGGAGTATATGTACCTCGAAACGTCCAGTTCCTCAAAAGAGACCTTCACATCAGTACATTATTGTCTTTATGTGGATCACTCCTAAATGCCATTCAAAGATTTATAACATGTGGTATAACCTTCTTAGAAATAGTTTCCTAAGTTGAGAACGATATTCAGAAATACAGCTATAAAGGAACATACATGTATGTTTAACAATGATATTCAATAATGAAGTAAACGTCGAATCACTCGATGATACAAAATACTAACCTGGTAACTAAACAATAGATGTCAATCAATAAAACAATTTTCATCTTCAGTGTAAAAACGATTTGCGATCTTGTGAAAGATTAATGAACAGGATAATTACACATCCAAATCAAATATATATTTCATGAAAGAATGATATATCATCGAGAGGACACCTATATTGATGACAGAAAACAAAACTGCAGTTCGTTATCAGTTTTAATTGCCCGCATGACGACAAATACGTCAATGTTAGTGTCCAGATACATTCTTGGTATGGTTACTCTCAATCCCTGAGAGAATATGTCCGTTATGAGTGATTGCGTTAAATTGATAACAGGCTGTCTAACACGTTTAGATTGTTGGCGGTTGTTTTATGTTCATCGTTGCGCGAAGAGTCGCACAAAAATCGAATCCATTTTGAAAGAAATTGCAAGATAAGGATCTTATTGAGTAAACATTACATTAATAATTATTGTTATCGTTGTCGAGCTAATTTCAGCCTGAGCTATTCACACTGAAGTATTTTAATGGATCGAAGGATTCTTGTTTTCCAGCCAAGATAATGATGTTAATATGAAGTGCTTTGAACGTTCATGTTTTTGTAAACATGAATATTTGTTTGTGTATGTATGTATGTATGTATGTATGTGTACGTGCGTGCGTATGTGCGTGCGTGTGTGCGTGCGTGCGTGCGTATGTAAGGATTTAAGGATATATGTGCGTGCGTCCGTGGATGGGGGCTGGATGGACATACACCAGTTTATTATGAAACGCTAACTGATTCAGATCAAGTGTTAGATGTGGTTGATGTCTTGATCATAAAAGAAACATCTTCTGGAATATTTCTGTTGAAATCACGTTCACTCTACAGTCTCACGAATGCCAAGTAATATTAGAACAATGTTTCCTGGAACATAGGCACAATTACACTCTCTTCTCAAAGAGGTTATAGTGAGTGAGTGACGTGCGGTGAATACCGTTAACAGTAGTTCGGCTTGGTCAATGTTTCTGCTTGATCAGTAGTTCAATGGCTTCCCACTGATATTCCCAATATGGTGCTAATGGGCCTGGGATCACAAGAACTTAATGTTCGAACTCAGGGGAATTAGAACAGAATTTCTGGTCAGTGAAATGCAACTTTGTCGACAGATGCACCCGTGCTGTCACAAGTTGGATTGAAAAAACACCCATTTTAATGTTTCTGGAGTTACGGTTTCAAGGAAGATAATTGATTGAACCAAATTCAGTATTCCCGTCAAGCGTTCATTGTAATGCGACGCGTAAGGACATTGTCAGTTTGTTTAAATGCTCCTTCTGTCCAACCAAGTATTTGAAGATGATTGGAATAGCCTGCTTCAACGTCCTCAAGTTTGTACTTCACTGGTCTTCGATAAATTCGTTTGATAAAATAATTGATTGTTATCATGTAGTGAAGAAGATGTGTCGTTTGGGAGGACACATTTCGACGTATTTGCAAATTTGAGAATAAATAAATATCAGCATCGATTTGGGGTTTGTGACATCGTTTCATCCGTTATGGATTGTTTCCGTTTATTTTGCATCATAAAATGTCAATACCGTGTCATTGTGCTCTGTTTGATCATGAAAACATGACATTTTGAGTAATTGTGCTGTTAGCTCACAATTACATGTAAATCGACAAATCTTTCCACAATCATTAGAAATCTCTGCTAAAAGCAGATTATATTGTACAATTCCCACTATATCATGAGCATGTGTTTAATCAGTATAACTATCAAAATAAACCTGATATCAGCTGTTCGAGAAAAGATCAGCGTATCCTGCTCTACAGGGTGGCACCCGTCATACAAACTTCCAAAAGCTAGTCAATTGTTCATCTGAAAACGATGGGAAATGTATGGTACAATTTAAAATAAGGAATTGCTTCAAACATCAATTTTTGTCTGATGTGTCAGATTTTGATATTTTCGTTTCCTGTCTACCATAAACGTAAGAAAGAATTACTGAGGCCTTGAATGTTGTAACCTTGATTGAACAAGAGTCGTATGACGCTCTTTGAAATCGTGGTAAAAAGATTGCACCTCAAAAGTTTGAAATGTAACCAACAGTGGCTAGAGCTGTTGGACTACTGCTCAGGAACAACACACATACAGTTAGGAAAGACCAGGTGGTTTGTCGTATCAGGCGCGACGTACTGGTCATTAGGTAGCTATCGATCATGTAGGATGATTGAGTGCCGTGTTGATGGCTTACCATAAGATCCCGTGTTTTCGGCAGACCAATTGACTTACCTTCAACCTGTGTTAGACAGAACTTTGTATTGGGTTATTCAGGTGTCGTAGAACAACACAGATCTATAACAGACGTTAGGAAGCTGAAAATCATCCAGAATGTTTGATTTCTCAAAGGCCTATTGATTGAAATAATGTCCTTGATCAAAGACGTTAGATCTATTAAGTCATTGTTCCCATGCATAACAAGGGAGATGAGTAACATGAATATTCAACCAGTATTAAACATGGATCAGTTTCTCTCTACAGAAAAGGACGGGGATTTAAACTACTAAAAATAAAATATCAAGAGAATAACTATACTCCCTTTTCCCACGAAACAGATTACATTGATCGTAAAGGACACAATAGCGTGAAAAATATTGATAAGATCACCGAGCATCGGTGATGACACCCGGTGTTCACAAAAGGGATAAGCATGCCTTCCCACATACAGAAAACGTGTTCTCAAGAGTACATTCAGAGACAGCCACCACATGCATGTATTACGTTGAAATTAATACAAATGTCTGGAATTTGCAGACACCGTTCACACATAAGATAGCCGTATATTGGTCATGCTTGGCGAAGGTATGGTGAAAGCACTGTGACATTGTACATGGATGTTATTACACGTGGGTATGCAGGAAGAAGTACAATATATCTAGTGAGTGAGTGTGTTAGTTTAGTTTTACGTCTCTTTTAGCAATATTCCAGCAATATCACGGCGGGGGACACCAGAAATGGTCTTCCCATATTGTACCCATGTTGGGAACCGAACCCGGATCTTCGGTGTGACGAGCGAACGCTTTAACCACTAGGCTATTCCCCACCGTCCCATATCCCAGGAAGGAGGTCATAACGAACTGTAGACATTGGCCTCTGGTAACCTGCGGCAGATTGTCTTATAACCTACTAGTTTTGGCACTGCCATTAATCACGGAAAGCAATTACATAAAACTTTGGACGATGGTGCCAAGAGATTGAGTGGGAAATAAAAGTTGTCAGGCAGGTGGTATTTCAAACAAGTTATATTATTTAGTTGGGGGCGTTTTTGTACCAAAGGGAAACCAAATGTGCAAAAAATATTCCAGTGGTCTTTTTCAACTAAACATGTAAACGATGATCTTTTTCTCAACAAGTATGATGTCGGAAAATGTAAGGTCATGTAGAACATGTTTCCGCCAGATGGCATGATCACAAATACATGCAAAGACATGTCTGTGGATATGTGAGTGAGTGTGGTTTTACGCCGCTTTTAGCAATATTCCAGCAATATCACGGTAGAAGACACCAGAAATCCAGTTGCGGGTACAGTATTGTGAGAAAGGGTGGTGCACACTCCTGAGAAGGGTGGGGTTGGTGTGGGGGGTGCACACTTCATTTTCACCCGTTTTCATGAGAGTTTCAATGGCCATTTAATACACTTTCAAGACAAAAGAAGGGGGGGGGGAGGTGCACTCTTGCACATCGCCTCTGGATCCGCCTATGAAATGGATCCGAAATAGGAGTTTGAATCAGACATAAATAGATAGTATAGTCTGATAATTTTCAAACCCTTTCTTCTTTTAAAATATGTACCCTTAAAATATTTCTATAACGTTACAACTTTCCAAAGTGTAGACGAACATGAAACAGACCAATACAACCTTGAGACACGTCAAGAAAAGACGTCATCAGTTCCTTTGCCATAGCAATGGCTTCATACTATTTGCTCTGAAACCGCTTTTTAAGTTGATAGCGAGAACGAATGTGTTGCTTTTTTAACCAGCTGTTCCAATTATAACCTTTTTATAAAGAATCTCATTTAATTACCAACAACTAATGTTCAAGAATAGAATTTAGTTACTAACTAAAACAATGCAGTTAATCAATATACTCGGGAAGATTCATAGTTTCAAATATTCAGACCAGTTTTCAACTGACAGTAATTCCCTTGGCGCCTATCCTTTCAATATGATTGCAAGTAGTTTGTTTTTCTATAACAGCACAGACCAGATCGAGAGCAAAACAGCCTCCACAAGAAGCCAATTTCCACATGATCTAAGCATATCAATACATCTGTCGAGCAATATCCTGTAAGGCCAACGGGTCAAAATGAAATATACATTTGCATTAGATCATATGTAATGTTCAGTCTAGCCATATTATATCCGAAAAAATACCATTGAAAAAGGAAAGATTGAGTCCAATTTCCTTATTATATCTACGGGAACTCACTCTCCTGACAAAGAAGACCTCGGAAATTTCAGTATGCCAATCAATTTGTATCACTTATCTGCTCGAGAGACACATTTGTGATCTCTTGGCGATTACATGTGTAATGGATTTCAGTTTAGCTGTATTTAAGAGTATGCTTCGAAAACATGTTTAACAAACACTTCACTGTATTAATATTGACTTCGAAACATAGAATCGTACGTGAATGTTGAAATATATTTTAGTGTGAGTGTGTTTATCAGAATGGTTGTTTCGAAATGATTCCTTCCATAATGAGTGGGGGTGAGACGTAAACCACCGTGGTGATTAGAGGAATATATTGATCCCCAGAAGTCTGTGCTGGTCCTAAGAGGTGTTTCAGTTCATCGGGTTGTCAGGCTCTCATTCACTCCTACGACGTAGCTAGTTGTCCATAATATCAACCACTTTTTTGTCTTGTCTGGATTCGATAATTTTCATTGGCGTTAAACATCAGAATGAGGCGTAGAACATATCCAGAATTAAATGGCCCAATGGACACATAAATTAAGCATACGTCTAAAATATCAAAACAAAATTGAACTACCAAGCAAAATAATGGTTCGCTTCTTCAAATATTCCTCAGTTAGGACAAAATTACAAAATCAATCAAAGAATGGCATCAATAAATAATATCCACGGATATAAAACCCAATCACGGTGGATGTAAACATCAAACATGACGTAGGTACATCTAATTGATATCCAATTATACACGGGTGGCTTTTATCATCGGGACCCCCTGCTTTATATGTAACAATAAGATATTAGTTGGTATCGACTAGCAAGAACTGTGTCCAATTATATATGGGTGCTATCTTATCATCAGGGTCCGCCTGTTTCACACATGATAAGAAGAGATTGGTTGTTGTCGATGAAAGTGGAAGAGGGTATGCGACAAGGGGCTTCACTAGGTCCATTGTTGTTGATCACAAAACCTTCCACCAATCGACGATATGTCCTGCTACATACTAATTACACTGTCCATGCACTTGAGTGAATCGATAAGGAACATGTGGCAAAATTGCGATGTACGTGTGTTCTATAATATGAGTCTGATCAATCTAAAATTAGGTTTAGGTTGGTGGGCTGTCACTGCTTGAGTAACGGACCACTGATTTGCATGTGTGTAGTCCGTCCATGCAACGTATCTGATCATTTCACGATGCCAAGCATCAACTACAACTTCAGCATGACAGATATTATTTTAACCTTTCAGATGTTTACGATTAAGCACCAAAGTTTTGAAGGGAGTGTTTTGGGTTTGAGGATGTATGATAGAGATTTTTCTTACGCCAAATTCGGAATTTGTTTTTCGTATGGATCTATGTTGGAATAGATCCTCAGCAACCTATGCTTGCCGAAAGAGACGACTTAATTGATGGGGTGATCAATGTTGGTAACTTAGCTGACAGCGAGTTATCATGATCATACCCTGATAACATGCATCGTTGGTCACAACACAGGTCACTGGACGGTTCCAGACTCGGATATTTACAGGCCGTAGGCATACATCTGGAATAGTTCTAGGGTGGGTGCGACGTTCACTAAGAAACAAATTAAATGCTTCATGGTTGTGGTCAATACCTAACTATGCTTTATTTCATGGTTGGTTGGTAGCCTAATGGTTAAAACGTTCGCTCATGACGCTGAAGACTCGGCTTCGATTCCACATATTGGTACAATATGGGAAGCCCATTTCTGGTGTCCCCCGCCGTGATGTTGCTGGAATATTTCTAAAAGCGGCGTAAAACTAAACTCACTCATGTAAGAGGCGAATGACGGGATGGGGTTGTCAATTGTCTTCATATCCAAATTGCGTGTAATTGTTGAGAATTTCAATCATTGAAAGTTGCAATGGGGTAGCCTAGTGGTTAAAGCATTGGCTCGTCACGCAGAGGACCCGGGTTCGAATCCCCACATGGGTACATTGCGTGAAGCCCATTTCTGGTGTCCCCCGCCGTGATGTTGC
>VKKT01002935.1:78105-90009 GCA_008038995.1 Haliotis laevigata | reverse complement strand
ATAAATAAATAAATAAATAAATAAATAAATAAATAAATAAATAAATAAATAAATAAATACGAAAACAGGAAACAAATTAATATTTCTTATTACTTATTTCTGGCGGGTGTGCCATGAAATGGATCAATATTGATCATGGATATATAGGTTTTATTTGCAAAATAACGTGTGATATCACCCAATTATTTTCAAAAGTAGTTGCATTCGTACGTTTTTTCAAAGTAAACGAACAAAGTGTTAATATTTCTGAGTCTTTGCGTTGAAAGGAAAGGTGGAAAGGGGTAGAGGCCCGACGTGTTCTTGAGACGGGGAGAGATGAACGCGGTCGCGTTGGTGGATCGGACGGATAGGTAGGTCTAATTAGAAGTCGTGGGTGGGGGTGAGATGTAGGGCTCCGGGGGTGGCCTATCTACTCCTGCTGTCAACATGTACGCTGTCGCTTAACGGGACATTTACGACCTGCTCGTACAAAAGTATATCTAGAAACGATTTGTCTTCGTTATATGATAACTTTCTCTCATTAAAAACCTGTCATATACGTCGCTAGTCTGTTTCGTCCCAAGAGTGGGCATTGATCATATATATCACAAGTGACATTGACACGGCGTTCCTGCAGGTCACGTGACCAGTGTGAAGGCAATACATATGTGTGTGGAATAACCCCCATAGCAGAATACCAGACCAGCCAATCAGAACGCAGATTGTGAGAGACTTCGTGGAGGCTGCATGGTTAGTTACGAGAGACCGTAAAGCGTGAAGAACTTTTACGTGAAGGGCTCGTTTACGGAAACTCATCAACGATGTTAGGAAAAAAACAGCGAGCCACACATTAATCATAAACTCCTTGCACCGAGAACGAAATAAGGATCAGGATTAATCAGAAAGATTGATAGATTTCGGAACTAATGTTCACAGTTTAAACAGCAAACTGCTCTCCCCTATATGCGCACGTGTGGTAAAGCAACCATCTTAACACATCACTGTGTTTTATGTGTGGCCCTGCTGCTGCTGCTGTTTCAAGAAAAGCCTCATCCCCAAGGCTTACGGGTCTTCTTTCCCCTCTCACTGGTCTATCAAAACAAAGATCCTGCAAAATATATGACTATACTACCGAGTTAATTTGGTTAAAATACACTCTTCATTTGGGTAGTTTTTGAGAAGCTTTCTTTAACGATTTCAAAGATTTCAGGGGTATTTTAAAAGTTCTCCCTTGATGCACTACAAAGAATATTCTTTCTGTAAATAACAAGGAAATAATGGTTTTAAAACTGTGTTATTTGAATAATCGACGCTGTTCCGTCCACCATGTTACAACTAAACCAATCATTGTGCAAGCATCTGAACTGGTCTTTTCACAATTGCACGTTGCGACAACAAAACGATTCAACAAACCTGGAAACACGGCCATTAAAAGTCCTGCGAAAGACATTAGAGGTTTTGTTACAGGTGAATGGACAAGTAGTGTTTACTTGTTAAAAACGTTAATATTGTAGAATTTAATCGTGATCTCAGAGACCAATTAACAGTAAACTGATAAAGAGAGTTTTGGGTTCAATTGCATCATTACTCGACATCTCAATATTGATACCCACAAGAACTGTCATTTCACATCGAAACAAAGCAACTCCAGTGTGATAAAGTGCAACATTTATTGTAAAAAATTTACAGACAACGGATTCATTGTAAAACTCATTTTTTATATTGTAATGGCGACCGAGGAGAGAAAAGGCATTTAATGATGTATCTATACCACAACAGAGTTAATGAAACTGTAAATCTAATTTATGCGCCTTTCAAAAATTCTGGGAAATATCTGACCAGTTAAGTGTCAATTCATGTACAATTAGTATCTTTATTATTCCTATTTGTTTCAGTATCTATGTTCTTTTTTGATGGAAGTAACGTTTTATTACCTTTTCGGGGTTCGTCATAGCTACGCTACATGCAAGGCCGTCATAATATATTTCTATTCTTCTTTTGTGAGTACAGATATACATTGTACAAAGTGTCTGTTATTATTTTTTCTAATGACCTTTCGAGAATACATTTACAAAATGTACTTATGTTCATCCATTTGTTCGGGTTATTTACTTTTTATTGATTACTAGATTTTTATGGAGATTTCTTGAAGTTGACAACATTATTTTCTACATATTTGAACCATTTTCATTGTCTACGAATTCGACGCAAAACGTATCTGAATGGTCTGAATCACAAACGTGAATAAAGCTAAAAGATTTGGAAATGTTCCCCTTTCTTGGACATCTCTTTGACAAATGAAGTGTTCTCTTCCACGGCGCCTGCTGAGAGTCTGTTACAATGTTCAAAAGGTCGTCATGTTTTATTTTATGTTTCGAGTCGCCTTAGGCTTGTACCGAGGTGTTGGACGGTCGGTCATGACAAGAGGACCATTAGGGCAACGCTACCTTACAAATGTTCAGACGTTCATCTGAAGTTACAAAACAAACTGCCCCCAGCGAACAAAATACAATTATAAGTGTGAAAGAAAAATTAGTTAGTCCATTTTTATTATATTTTCCCGAAGCTGAATATGTTAGATCGCGTCCGCGAGAATAAAAAACAACAAAGACGAATTATATTCTTAATCAAGACAAAAAGTAAGGTCTGTGGGGAGGTGTCAAAACACGAAAATGGAAATGACTCTCTCATGTTCAATATAGATGTATGGAAGCTCAACGGGTATCAACCGCAAGTACGTTAACAATACAGGGTTATCAGGAATCGATGCAGTAATCAGGCAGAGGCACGCATCAACGACTTCCCTCTCCATAGATGTATCCGGGCAGGTTTATTTCTTGTCCAAACAACTTATCTACTTTCCGTGGTCAATTCAGTGACCTCCGTGATAGAAAATTAGTGGCCGGAACAGTATCATATTACAGGTAACATGTTCTGGTCAATGTATGGAAGCCCGATCACGCAATGTGCCACCAACATGCGAGGGGAGGACGTGAAGCATAACGGAGAGATTGGTATCGCAGTTGATGGAAGCCCGGCGGGGAAATAGCATAACATTTATACATAAAGCTGTGTTTTGATGGCTACGATTCTCTGATGGATAGTGTGGCATTAATATCAATAAAATAAAATGAAATGAAATAAACACTAGGTTGTATCGTTGAAAACAGATTTAATGACTTAATTAAGAAAGGTCAGCCTCTGAGACTTCATTGATTGAGCGTCGTTTTCACCGGATGGCGTTTCAATTTGCACATATTTTAAGTCCCACTTTGTCTAGTTTTGATCGCATTTATAAAATTCCAGTGTGGTATAGATGCAGCAATCCTGATTACGGCGTAAAAAAACCCATTCAGTCAGTAACCCGGGTTAGGTAATGACGGACCATTTGGGACTCTTGTTTGAACATATACATTAAAGCTAGTATTTCACTAGGGTTTTGCTTTGGTTATCCATACATGTTAGCATTGCCGGTAAAGTGACGACCCCCTTTAAAACATTTCATATTGTTGTACACGTGAATATATTTCTTCTTTTTTTTCTGTAATGAACAACGACAACGTCAGTGACTTTATCCACAACCACGTCAACGCACCTGGTAGCGACAGGTAATGTCCGTGATAAGTATACGCTTGTCGGGTATATTTTCCAGTTGAGAGCACGATAGTCGGGTAGACGAGATGACTCAATTGCGGGCGATTACTTCTCCGGCCGTGTTACCATTCGCCACCAACTCTGACAGCTCTTCCGTGGGATCTATTACGCTAAATCTCACCCTTCTTGTAGCTTTTCAGGAAATATCGCGAGAATATGCTATCCACGACAAATCTTGGTCATGCGATATCCAAATCAGGACACATCTCCCAATCTCCTGGATTTGCTTACCCGCGGGGCAGTTTCCCATGTGGCGGAGGGTAGATTCAGCGCCATTGTCACCACTTACTCTGTGGAAAATGTGTCCGTTGAGGATCATTCAATTAGTGGTCATTTTGGCTCAGTCGCGAATTTCTGTTATTTCCCGAAACAAATCTATTAGTGTACAAATACATTAATTTAACGGATTAATAATTAAAAAATAATATACCGATGACAGTAAAATAACAAAATTGATGTACCCAGGTTCATACTGATAGTCACCCCAAGGTATATGTGTCCTTGTGAGTGAGTGAGTGAGTATGTTTTTTCACCGCTTTTAGCAATATTCCATGGCGGGGGACACCAGAAATGAACTTCACACATTGTACCCATGTGGGAAATCGAACCCGGGTCTTCAGCGTGACGAGCAAACACGTTATCAACTAGGCTACCCAACCGCCCCATGCGTAATAGTACCGGGGTAATTATAATCATTAGCATGGATATAACATCTATAAGAAGGATGTACAATTTCTCTTACCCAAGTGTACATCTTATCCTCCAATTTAGTTAGTGTCAGATATACCTTTGGTTTTGTGAAAATGTACAGATTTTATATTTTCGCTTTCACACGGAATTACAATATCCCTAAAAGTAAAAAAAATCCCAAAACACCTGCACGTATCTCGCATACAAGTCACTTAATTCTGTATAAGAATGGCATCAATATTATTAAGAAAGACAGATGAATACATCTTACGGTACATTACACCGATAATACGACACTGTTGTGTAAATCATTTTAACAGCAAATCTATATTAGCTGAAGTATTTAGGAATTGTATAAACACAACAGCTGTTCCAGTTTCACAAGAGAACACGAAAGCATTTTATCTGTTATCATTTAGTTACAAATGACCTTCATTATTACAAACCCTCCACACAATATACCTTCGTGCTATTTTAAAAGGAACAGAAATTGTATGCTTTTACACAATTGCGAGACGGTTGGATCTTTCAAAGAATTAAAATTGGTTTTCCGCAGCCTGTGCTTTTCGTTAGGTAACGGATCGAGTAGTCAGAACAAAGTACTCGTTTGATTTCTATCATAATATTACATAGCAGATAGATGCTCATGATGTCAGTCACTGGATTTTCTATATCAAACTTAATTATTTACATATTGCTGTTGTGTGCTGCATTAAACCAGAACACAGCTGTTTCTCAAGTATTCTATTAACGTATTGATGTATCTAGTTCTGCATGTGTACAGGTGACAGGCAAACACACGGTTGAAGACAATGGATTTTCTTAACCTGTGATTCATTTTTGTCGCTCACACAATAGATATGTAACAAAAGTTGAGGTGAATAAATAACATGAAATAAAACTCTTTCAATTATAAGACATCTCTGTATAAAACAAAGTACTGATGTAAATAATGATATGACATAAAATTCTCTTAATTATAAGTCATCTCTTTAAAACAGGGCATCGGGGTGAATAAACAACATGAAATAAAACTCTCTCAATAATAGGTCAACTCTTTTTAAAACAAAGTATCGAGGTGAATAAAAGATGTGAAATACAACTCTTTCACTAAAACTTCATCTCTGTGTAAAAGAAAACATTGAGGTGAATAAATGATATGAAATAAAACTCTTTCAATTCTAAGACATCTCTGTATATATGTATAGAGGTAAATAAATAATGGAAGCTTAAACCAGTGCCTATTGTGAAATTACGACTATACCATGAGCATGTGACTATAAATCACAGTATGCATGATGTTTTATGTGTTATTCAGCATGCAGTGTATCAGAGATGCGGTACAGATTCTACTCTTCCATCTGAACATATGGTATTGGATATTGCCGTTTTCACGCATGCCTCTCGTAGAAATGTTGGTCCATAAGAATATAAACATAAATATATCATATTGATATACAATACGAAGAAAGTAGAAATTTAATATTCATTTTAAGGAAAGTGACGCTTAATGGTGACTTCCTGAATCAGACTGTTTGTTCATAATACAATTGTTTACAGACAACTAGTAATTATTACAGTGTGGCTGGCAGGTACCGTGAGTAGAACCTCACACACTGCATAGGCGGATCCAGAGTCGGGTGCAGGGGTGCGCACCCCGCTTTTTGTCCTGACAGTTTATCAAATGACCATTGAAACTTTTGTGAAAACGATGGTGCACCTCCCCCTTTCTTTCTCAAAAAGCTGTATCCGCCCCTACACATTTACCCTTTTCCCAAACACCTGGTGTCATAATTAATATAAGTGATCCACCCATGTAATTTCACTATTGCCTTTTGAGCCCAAAGAATCTCTTGCGGCTGATAATCGAGGATGATTAATCTCTAGCGTTAACGTTATATGTCTAAATGTTCGTGGAATAGGATTAAAGAAGGTGGGTTTGCAAAAGGAAATTATGAGAAAATGGAAGTCGAGGGATTGAAATATTTGGATTTCCAAAACGTCTCCCAATTGGCACAATGTTTCATGTATTGTTTACTGTGTCTGTATAGATTTCAAATTAAAGAAGAACATAGACCCCAATACAATGATAGTGGACAGATGGGATGTCGGGGATGGTTGACTGATGTCCATCAGTGTAATTGCTTGTAACGTCAACTGGGGTACACAGAGGCAGAAAAGCTAGCTTTCTGGTATTGAGATGCAAATGCTACAATAATATGGGGCCAGCTCATATCATGCTTAATAAGGGCTGAAACGTGTGACAACGCAGCCCCATTTAGGATTATAATATTTGTAATATCTCTACAGGGGAAAAGCAATATCAGGGAGGGTGGCATCTCATAGAACACTGCCTTGGATTAGGAGGAGGAAAGGACATTGGCCAATGCATCTAATCATCAATTCTGGGAAGATATTAACACAACTGTGTTTATGTTTAGACTTCTTTCCACCAGCATTGATATGTCCGAGGAGGTGCCACTTCTCAGGCCTGACCGCACACCCCGCATTGTGATCTTATTTTGCGATTAAGTCCATCTCTTGCCAAAGGAGACATAATAGGGAGTGCGATCGAGGGTTGACAGGGAGAATAATGCAAGCTGGGTAATCCTGTCGTTGGTGACATTGTCAAATAGAGTCAAACCTTGCCGTAATTAAAGATAAACATTAAATGAATAATGCTTCATTTGTATTGTAATGCCCTGCAAAATATTAACCAGTGGAGTTAACAATTTGAAAGAGTCGATTCCTTGAAGGATGTTAGGCTGGTTCGCGAACTAATCACTACAGTTGTACCCTTTGACACCCCCATGCATGTAAAGAGAGTCGCACCCCCGGGACAATGGTGGACGTCTTGTCATGAGGGTCTGCCACTACGCTGGACAGTCCCGACACAATCGGGATGAATGCTGGCATTGTTGGCCTTCCATAGAACAGCATTCACACCTTGCCTTTATGGCTTGATGAGCTAATAATCTACTTCTACTGCGCATAAGTGGAGTTAGCCTTTAACAAAATCGGGAAATTGGGGATTGTATTGTCAGTTCCGGATGTAACGAATCCCGGGGGTATGGTACTCGTCACTTGAAGGAAATTATAAACAACTACTTTTACATAAAAATAATGACTTCCATATTTGAATGTAAACATTATGTGATTACGATTGAAATTAACGTGTAAGGGGACAAGTGAGACCTTCAACTGTTTCATATTTAGATCTATGCATAAAGTTTCAGAGCGGCAAGAAACTCTCCACAAGGCTGTTTGTCAAAAGGGCTGATTTCAACTACCAATAGTCAACTTCCCTTTCATGTTGAGCAATATTCCAACAGCGCTAGCCTTTGATAATTGTACCTCATAGCTTGTAAGGTACAACCGAGCATACTCATCTTACCAAGATTTCAAAGAGCGTCATACGACTCTTCCCCAGACGGCGTTCGATAACGTTACAGCATTTAAAGCCCACATCAAGCCTCTTAAACGTTTTAGGGTAGACATGTGGAAGAAATTTCATAATTTCATTCGATTCCCAATTGACTTGTACCATACGTTTCTGAACTTTAGAACTGTTGACAAGCCCTTGCATATGGTTATGATGGGTGCCACTACCACCCGTGAATAGTGATAGTGAATCATAAACAGTCATCATATCTCATAGTGTCAATCACTGGATTGTCTGGTCGAGACTCGATTGCGTGCGGACCGCGTCGTACAGCTTTAATGCTTCTGAATGTGGCGTCAAAGAAACACATACTCCTGATAAAGTCAAAATTGTACAATCGACTCTGCTTTTAGCAGAGAATTCTTACTAAAGTGCACGTGGAAAGGGTTTGGTCGTTGCTATTTGAATATTTACAAACATGAAGTTAAATGCATAATTTAAATGTGTAAACTAACATGTGTAAGTATGATTTACAATTTAAATTTTCTGTCTTCAGCAGAACAAGTCTATCACATTGTGTTTCAGTGGATTGTTGTTATCATCTCTTTTTCAGTGGATAGCAGAGTATCATCTTACAGTGTGTAAAGAAACACAAAGTGACTTTATTGGGTGAACACATAGAGGGAACAAAAGGACAACATCGTATTGAAAACAAGTCAAATTGTTGTTCGATGAATTTTACTTACCTGATCGCCTGTAGTTTTTCATATGTGTCATATGTTTAGTTTGTTTTACAACAGGGCAGGGTATATACATGTTTAAAGGGTAGAGTGCGTGGGGTGGGGGTGAAGTGTACTCCCACACCCTTTTCGCCGTTCTGTGTCCAAGTTTGATGATGCCATAAATGCTATGTACCCCTTCCAGAATCTCCTGGTCGGGGATATTCCAGTTGACCTGGTTCAACCAACGATGCTGGCGCCCTTTTCTACAGCCATAACGGGCGGTTGGGTAGCCTAGTGGTTAAAACGTTCGCTCGTCACGCCGAAGAAGCATGTTCGATTCCCCACAAGGGGTACAATGTGAGAGTTTCTGGTTTCCCCCGACGTGATATTGATGGAATTTTGCTAAAAGCGGCGTGAAAACTAAACTCACTCACTCACTCACTACAGCCATACTGCTATAGGACACTGCATTGAGGACACAGATGAGTCCTAACAATGTATCAAAGGTTGTACATACTGACGCGACCCCAAACAAGTGGCAGAGCCATGTTCAGATAAAACTCGAACATCGAAACATAACAGAGGCAATCTGATGTCAATCCGATTGCCTATGTAAAAGTTTTCAAGCAAACTTTAGAAAAGTTCAAAAAAGGGAGAAAAAAATCACAAAAAATAGTAGCGAACGCGTCTTCCACTTTTCTTCACTAAACAAGTTACAGTATAACTAATCGTAATTACACATTGTGTTTGCACGTTTTGAGAAATGTAAGCTTACCCCTGTAGAAATTAATTCCTCAACAGACAGACAAATGATACCTTCGCTTGAGCTATCACATCATATGGGATCTCTCCCGACCCTAACAATTCGCCACAATTGCTGTAATTGAGGACTTCTGTGACGACCGGTCTACGCCAATGCACCTATTAACCACATCCTGAAAAATGTAATTTGTAGCATACAGGCAGACAACGTGTAGCCATGGCTAAAAAGGCAATGAAATCCTCATAAACAAAATTTAGTAAAAA
Source organism: Haliotis laevigata (assembly GCA_008038995.1). Classification (NCBI taxonomy): domain Eukaryota; kingdom Metazoa; phylum Mollusca; class Gastropoda; order Lepetellida; family Haliotidae; genus Haliotis; species Haliotis laevigata. Next base: position 80,556 of record VKKT01002935.1, on the reverse strand, counting down.
TTCTGTGAGCGTGAAGACGTGTTATTAATAGTGTGTGCGGAATCTCAGGGTTTTGGCGTGTTAACCGTCAGTCTTGCCTCCAATATGGCATTAAACGTTTACTGATGGTAAAATACTTGCAATTCATTCTGGGCGGGAGAAAGTAATTAGGGTTAAAGACTGGCCACTGTACAATTGCACAGTGATTATTTTGAATAATCTTCACGCTAAATATCAGTTGTCGGGAAGCACACTGAAACAACTCCCAATGTCGAAAAGCACATGAATCAAGCAAATTGAATTTGTCGTCACGCGAAATGACCAACTGAAACATGCAATTGGTTGTAGAAGTGCTCTGTAAACGAGCCTTCGGGGCAATATTATCATTTTCTCGAGCAATCACTCCTTTAGCAGGCTGATGTAATCGATAAACATAATTCCTTATCGGGCGCTTAAGAGATGATGAGTGAAGTGGTGTATAATCTAGCTGTATTAGGCGCTATTACGGGTGTGCACATTGTACAGCCGTCTTTGCCGTGTTGGCCAATTAGACCTTATCAACGTAATAGTCGATTGTACGAAGCAAGCTGCCTTTCATTAGTTAAGCGGCCCATCGGAACAGTTGTGATCGTCCGGTAATTGGCCCGAAATTGAGGTGCTATTATCATGTCGATCTAGCGGAGTCCAATAGTGCGCAATCACGGCACATTGACACAAGTCCGTGTCAGACCCCAGCGACCCGCGCAGCTCCTCTCCTTCAATCCGGGTGACGTTTAGCCGTAAGTGGGTTATTTCCGGTAACTTCCGGTTTACGACAATGGTGTATAGACTGTGGATGATGCCATCATGTCCCTGTGTCAAGCGAATTTCTCCTAATTGATGATTTGAAAGAATGCAAAGATGCCGGGATAATATTTCATATTCTTTGGATAATGATAGTATTAGAGAAAGCTATCAAATATTAGAAACGACGTGGGAAAATTATAGTGTAGACAGCGCAGTGAGTCAGATATGGTTGAGAGCATCAATTTCATTGCAGGGTGTGATTGCTGGTGCGGTGCCAGTGTTCCATATCACACCAATCACACCACTTGTCCTCCGTGGCTAAAAAATGTCAATCTGAAATCGTTTTTGTAATTGTTTTGATATTTTTTAAAGGATTTTTGATCCAAATAATTCATAGTATTGCAAAAGTGTATTTTCTCAAGGCAAAACCGTACTTCAGTGAAAAAATATTTCTTAAACGTTTGCCTGGCTTATTGATTCCCATACGCTTCAAGACTCGACGCAGGTGCTCACATTGCAGTACTCCTCATTAATACATTATGTGCAGCGTACATATGTATCGAAACCGAAGATTAAAAGTTTTCTGATTTTTTTTTAGATTCGACTTTAATGATTGGTGTGTATGGGTGGTGTTTGTCGTCGTTATGAAAGCGATGCTGAAGAGTTCTTTCTAGCTACAATAATGAGTCGTGGGGCAGCCTAGTGGTTAAAATGTTCGCTCATCTCCAGGTTCGATTCCCACCTCGGTACAATGTGTTAAGTCTACGATGGCGTCGCGACATACCTATTGCTTGAAAACTGCATATCATTCCCTAACTCCATTATCGCTGGAGTTTATTTGGCATCGAAGAACATAGTATATTAATGGTATGAGATTAACAAGAATAATGTTCAAATTTGAGAAATCAGTACTTATTTCTGTTGTGAGGCTTAATGCAGCAGCAATTCCAATACGGCCAAAGAATCCAAAAAGGTAAAACAAATCTCACAAAACCCATGAGAATTGACATGGTTCGGACAGGTATTCTTATCGGATTCGAACCCACGACTTTCTATTTTGGATAGTAGGATACATCTATACTGAAAAATTCAACGCTGTGTCAACAGCTTGTCGTTTGGATGCGAGTGCAAGTGAGTATGGTTTTACGCCGTTTTCAGCAATATCACAGCGGAGGACACCAGAAATGGGCTTCACACATTGTACCCATTTGGGGAATGGAACCCTGATCTTCGGCGTGACGAGCGGACGCTTTAACCATTAGGTTACCCCACCACCCCGTTTATTGTCAGCAAATATGTTAGTGTGTAGTAAATATGGTATTATATAGCATAGTTCTTTATTGTGTACCAATGTTACAAAATTAATACATCCCATAGGTCGATGATAATCAGCGGCGATCAGTGGTGTGCTATATTTAGAATCGTGCTATATTGAGACTTGTACTAAATTTAGACAGAAAGATCTGGAAGCTACTACTGGGCACTACGACCCTATGGGTTGTTGGAGAATCTTCTGAAATCCGATAAGGACGGATAACTCTTGTTTCTCATCTCACATTACATCTCAAGCCACAAGAAGACCAGCATTGTATGTGATGATTATAACCTGGGTATCTCTGCCTAGCTAAACTGACGAACAAAAGAAAGTACACACCTGGTGTTTGGGGATTATTTGAAAAGTGTTGT
>VKKT01002935.1:23930-52322 GCA_008038995.1 Haliotis laevigata | reverse complement strand
CAGAGAACCAGAGATATACCTCGCAATGTTGGTACTCAGACAATATGAGAAGCGGAGATATATTTGGCGATGGTATTGTACGGACAAGCAGAGATATACCTCGCAATGTTGGTACTCAGACAATATGAGAAGCGGAGATATATCTGGCGATGGTATTGTACGGACAACCAGAGAACCAGAGATATACCTCCCAATGTTGGTACTCAGACAATATGAGAAGCGGAGATATATCTGGTGATGGTATTGTACGGACAACCAAAGAACCAGAGATATACCTTGCAATGTTGGTACTCAGACTATGAACCAAAGATGCAGTACAAGTTGTATCAGAAAGATAGCAACGGACTAAGTACTTGCTTTAAGACGTTAGCGCTAAGACAACTCGAGAACCAGTATACGAGATGTTAGTTAAAAGACATAGGGTCTGTATTACGGTGAAGAAGTCCTGTCCGAAATCAGGTTTCACAGGTTTCCCCTCTACGAATAGAGACAGGTAGATATGAAGGACTGAAAGTCGCGGAAAGATTATGTTTTCACTTCTTCGACAAAGTTGAATCGGAAAAAAACCTGTTTTATTTGAATGCCCTTTCTATTCCTACACCAATGAAGACCTTTTATTTGCAGCCAATCATGTTTTACCGTGATTTTACTTTTACCTGACGCTGAGAAATTAACACTCCTCTTTATCTGGGAACACCTTTTTAAAATATGTGCCAGAAGCTGCTTTTATATACTTTTAATGCGTCCAAAATATTGCTAAAATGGGCGTAAATCAAACTCACTCACTCACTCACTCAACCAGCCTGAGTGTGCCTGGATGACTCGAACCCTCTCTGCTGCATATATCCCCGCCGTGATATTACTGGAATATTGCTAAAAGCGACGTAAAACTAAAACTCACTCACTAACTGCTGCATATACATGTCTATATATTAATTCGTAATTATTAATAGAAATATATCCATTTATGGTGTGCCAATTTCCACTTACGGGAATGCTTATGGCAATACAGTATTACCCCGGTCAAGGGATAAGCGTGCACTCAGTTTTCATTTTCAACTCCCTGGGGAGTATACATATGTGAATACATCCAAATGTAGATGGCGCTGAAAATGAGCAGCATATCCTTTCGATATGACGTTCATCTTCACTCAATAGCGGTGCTGTGAGTGAACAGACAGCTGGCGTTGTTTGTTTCCAGAGCAGTCATGCTTGCAACATGTTTTTGTCGTAAACCTCTCCCAATGATGTGAACAGGGAGACAGGTCGAACGTAATGACACAACTTACATCGTCCTCGGGAGAAAGGAACACTTCCAAATGATTACAAACTACCTATGATTAATGATATCGCAGTCATATCGTGTATCTGTAGTCAACATATGGAATGTTACGGCCGACTTAAAGAGGTTCCTTTAAGTCATTATTTATTCAGAGATTTATTCTGGGATAAAAGCCTGTGTAACAACATCTAATCCCGTCATAGATCAGCCTGACATGTTCATACATTATTCCTGTTTTTAAAAACACATCATGAACCGAATCTGCATACTAGTTAGCGTGCGGGGCAGATGTCTGTGAATTCCATACAGGGTGCCTGTTCTTGCGGATTCTGTCAATTCTTTTGGGACTATCATTAAGACAAGTTTACCAAACGTCATGGCGAGTCAGTCAAAACGAAATTTAACACGGCAAAGGTGCGGTGTAATGTTTCAGGAAAAAACCGGACGTCCTATGGATAAAATGATAAGCTGAATTAAAGGTGATTTATGTTTTATTTTCTTCCTGTGAGATTCTAATGGTCCTATAGCGTTCGAGTCAAGTTACCCGGACCTTTGTGCTTTCCGTCCAATGACGATCCATGAACAATATGAAAGCAAGTCAAGCAATTTATGATGGCACTCACGTGAAGATGCAAGGTTCCAGGGTAGGCAGTCACGTGACCCCTGACCCGTCCAAGGACACTGGTAATTCTAGTAGGAAGATGTCGTCTGCGCTGGTACGATGTCGTCTGCGGGCGAGAATGTTGGTGCCACATTTATATTGCCTACTAAAACATTTATTGGGTTTAATTCAATGAATAACGTTACATTGATTGTGAATAGTGAGGTGACAGTTATTTTGTAGGGACAGACAAACTGTCACACGGACTGAATGGGGGTGGGTTGGTGTTATTATCTCGACGGTTGGCAGAGGTTCTCGTGTTCTGTGATGTTGAATGAAAACTGTCCTTGTCAACCATCTGACATATCATTCCCCTGAGCAGACGACAATGTATCTTGTGGATCTTGGCTTCATTTACAAATGCCATTGGAGCGTTTTATGGTTGTTTGTTGTTTAACGCCGTAGAAGTATTTCAGCTATATGACGGCCATCTCTAAAACATCATCAGCATCTGTCTGTACATCAGCCAGGTCAGTGACTCTGACCACCCGATCCCATATTCGCCTCTTGCAAGTATGATTTGCGCTAATTCTAACCCTGGCCTTTTACCCCACGCTTTCGGATAGATAGAAGTATGAGACAGAATGTTGTTCCAGCTATTCAGCTATAAGTGTCTCAAATGAAGATACTAAAATGTATTTTGTTAGAACGTCTTTGAACATATACTAGCAGAGCCCAGATCTCTTCCACTTCAGGTTGAAGAAGTCACTTGCCAAACTATTACATACTTGCATACAGTGTTTGTAATTGTTTCATTTTTATGTGTGAGATGTATTCATGGTCTGCTTGAGACGTATCCATGGTCTGCTTGAGATGTGTTCCTGGTCTTGAGATGTCTCCAAGGTCTGCTTGAGATGTATTCCTGGTCTGCTTGAGATGTCTCCATGGTCTGCTTGAGATGTATTCCTGGTATTGAGATGTATTCCTGGTCTGCTTGAGATGTATCCCTTGTCTGCTTGTGATGTATTCCTCGTCTGCTTGAGATGTAGTCCTGGTCTGCTTGAGATGTAGTCCTGGTCTGCTTGAGATGTAGTCCTAGTCGCCTTGAGATGTATTCCTGGTCTGCTTGAGATATATTCCTGGTCTCCTTGAGATGTATCCCTGGTCTGCTTGATATGTATTCCTGGACTTGAGATGTATCCCTGGTCTGCTTGAAATGTATCCCTGGTCTGCTTGAGATGTATTCCTGGTCTGCTTGAGATGTATTCCTGGACTTGAGATGTATCCCTGGTCTGCTTGAGATGTATCCCTGGTCTGCTTGAGATGTATTCCTGGTCTGCTTGAGATGTATTCCTAGCCTGCTTGAGATGTATTCCTGGTCTGCTTGAGATGTATTCCTAGTCTGCTTGAGATGTATTCCTGGTCTTGGGATATATTCCTGGTCTGCTTGAGATGTATTCCTGGTTTTGAGATGTATCCCTTGTCTGCTTGAGATGTGTCCCCGGTCTACTTAAGATGTATTCCTGGTCTTCAGATATATTCCTTGTCTGCTTGAGATGTATTCCTAGTCTGCTTGGGATGTATTCATAGTCTGCTTGGGATGTATCCATGGTCTGTTTGAGATATATTCCTGGTCTACTTGAGATGTATTCCTAGTCTGCTTGAGATGTATTTCTGGTTTTGAGATGTATTTCTTGTCTTGAGATGTATCCAAGGTCTGCTTGAGATGTAACCCTGGTCTGCTTGAGATGTATTCCTGCTCTTGAGATGTATCCCTAGTCTAGAGATGTATTCCTGGTCTTGAGATGTTTTCCTAGTCTTGAGATGTATCCCTGGTCTTGAGATGTAATCCCTGGTCTATTTGAGATGTATTCCTGGTCTGCTTGAGATGTATTCCTGGTCTTGAGATGTATTCCTGGTCTTGAGATGTATTCCCTCGTCTGCTTGAGATGTATTCCTGGTGTGCTTGAGATGTATCCCTGGTGTGCTTGAGATGTAGTCCTGGTCTGGTTGAGATGTAGTCCTGGTCTGCTTGAGATGTATCCCTGGTCTGCTTGAGATGCTTTCCTGGTCTTGAGATGTATCCCTCATCTACTTGAGATGTATTCCTAGTCTGCCTGAGATGTATTTCTGGTCTTAAGATGTATTCCTAGTCTGCTTGAGATGTATTCCTGGTCTTGAGGTGTATCCCTTGTCTGCTTGAGATTTATTCCTGGTCTTGAGATATATTCCTGGTATGCTTGAGATGTATTCCTGGTCTTGAGATGTATTCCTGGTCTGGAGATGTATCCCTAGCCTGCTTGAGATGTATTCCTGGTCTTCAGGTGTATCCCTTGTCTGCTTGAGATGTATTCCTGGTCTTGAGATATATTCCTGGTGTGCTTGAGATGTATTCCTGGTCTGCTTGAGATGTATTTCTGGTCTGGAGATGCATCCGTTGTCTGCTTGAGATGTATTCCTGGTCTTGAGATGTATTCCTGGTCTGCTTGAGATGTATTCCTGGTCTTGAGATGCATCCGTTGTCTGCTTGAGATGTATTTTTGGACCTTTTGTTGTGTTTCGGAGACTGTTTTCAGGGTAGTAAAGTTGCAAAGTTTGAACCTTTTTACGATTTTTACATATCATATTTATAAAGAGCATTTTCATCTTGATCTTAAAGGACATGACGATAAAGGGTTTTGACCCGGTCCTCCCTGATCTCATCCAGATAATATGGGGTGGAAGATAACGGAAAGATCCAAGTCTTCTTGAAGCCGGGTCCAGGGACATAACACGTGAAAATCAGATACAGTAAGAAGGTATTATGTTTCACAACTTTTACTTGGGGTCACAAAGCATGTTGTGCGCCAGTTTCAGATCAAATAACAAGACAAGAGACTATTGTAAGTTGTATTCAGATATAATGAAGGGTCTGAGACAAACTTAGCGCCCTGGTGTGATAAGTAAGCCCTGCGATGGTCGTGTCGCATATATAATTACGACAACCGCAGAATATTTACTTAAGCGAATCTTGGTACTTAGATTTTCGTAAATCATTTCTTTACACACAGCAATGGACGTGGAATTGGTTCGAGTTGTATAAAGGATGTCTGGTCCTATCCCCGTTGTCATGGGTTTCGGCAGTGGTAATCGAATCTGCCCAGCATCACTTCGGCTGTCCTCTCAGATGATGCTGATATGACTGATAAACCGAGATCAGGGTTTGAATTGATCTTCAGCAACCCATTTGTCGTAAGAGGCGACTGACAGGCTCGCTGACCTGGTTGACACATGTATCCCACTTGCGTTGATCGATGCTCATGATGTTGATCACAGGATTATCTGGTCCAGACTCGATTATTTATAGACTGCCGCCATATAGCTGGTATATTGATGAGTGCAACAACAAACAACAAACAAACAAAACGTGATATAATGCTCCAAGCAGAGTTAAACAAAACCAAATCAAAGCTAAGCATGTCCACCAAAAGTGACATACGGAAACCATTAACCTTTACCACTTAAACATTGCGGCAAAATCAGACAACCGTTCCGAATAATGTCCGGTTAAAAGCGTGTAAGTACTAGTGTTGGGAATTGGTTAAAATCTCATAATTGATGATTKATTCATTACAACCGATCAATCATCGGAAATAATTGGTTAGCGTCATTTATAAAATGTTCCTGTTTGCACAAAGACATAAAGAAAAAACTTGTAGTTCTTTGGTTGCTTTTTCCGCAAGTTTCACATCTTTAAAGGATGACTAGTATGTGAGGAATATAAAATTCTTGGGGTCTTTAAGATAAATTCAATCATGACTTGGACCGAGTTTGTAGTGCTCATGAAATGTAACAGACAAATCCAACCTTGTGAAATAAATTGTGAATGTAAAAGGTGTTCCAGAATTGTTTGTATTCGATTATGAGAAAACGTCATCGATTGCTTTGTCGTTTAGTCACTGCGACCAAACTTCGATTATTTCAATTAATCGGACCACCACTAGTAAGTGCATACAACTCCGCTTATAAACAGGTACTACTGATGGCATTTGCGCTCATGTACATGGCCGCTCAATAAATAACATTTGCAAATTCCTTGAATCAACCATTACGCCAGGTTTGTCTTATTCTAACGTCGAAGTACAAGCAAACTGAATCCTTCTCTTGTCGATTTTTCTGCAAAATAAAATGAGAATTTAACACCAATCCCATCACAGGCATAACAGCCCCATACAATAAAAACAAACATTCGGAGACGCTTAATACGATAATGCAGTGTCCCAAATATTATAAAAAAAGACTAACCAGTTTGATTAATATGTTTCTCAATCCGTCTGTCGTTTTAAATAGCCCAAAGTCTCAATCAAATCTCCGTGTAGTATCAATCTTCTTTTTAGTTGACATTTCCCCATGGTAGAAGCAAAGTATAGGCTATCAATAGCGAGAGCATCGTTGCCTTTTGTGTGTGAAACCAGAAAGCAATTAGAGACTTGACATCTTAACAGCGCAATTGGCTGAAATATGCCCCAATATCTTCCATTTCCCCAATGATAAAGTAGCCCTGATTAGAGGGATGTGTGGGTATATGGCGCTCTCTCACAATGCCGCTGCCGAGATGCCACTTTGTATTCCTGTCCCAGGACCAAGATCTATGACATATCCCGCTGAGACAGTAGGTAAAATTTGAGGAATTTTTTCTCTTAAAAACGGATTTGTCGTCTGCTAGATCCGAGCACCCTCCGCAGGTAATTATCGTTTCAATAATGATGACTAATTGGCGTAATTATCACCTGATTAATGAGCTATCTCCTGAAAGCTGGACAATTGCCGGCACAGTCTCGCGTGTCATACAATACCTGGATGTTGAAACAGTCTCTCCAGGCGGTACAGCACAGGCAATGGACACCTCTGGTTCGCCAGGATAATTTTCACGCTGAAGGCAGCTTGGTTTACAGACTTGGTTTCCCTGTCAGATAAATGAATAAACAGTTACAAAAACCCGCTGACAAATGAGTGAAAACCCCGACACGATATTCAGACCCCCCTACGCGAGCCGTTGTCGTCATCCTTGCAACTCTCAAACTACCAGAAGCACGTTGTAGATTTAGAGTTATCCCCCTTTGTTTGGCGATAGAGGTCACTGACTGTCAGTCGTGCCACATGCTCGTAATTTGTCAATAAATGACTTCCCGTGCTTTGAATGAAAAAGGTAATGAGTCGAAAAGTTAGTGAATCGGATCAATTTTGTCCAAATGACGCACGACGTGCAATTATCTAACATAACTAAACTGGCACACACAGCCATTGTTCACTTCACTCGTAAATGTATTTATTTACACCATGTTGTCATAGCGGAGTCGTGTTTATAGGGTTTTATATAACTTACGACCTGCCCATGTGTTCCTTGTTTAAGTAAAAACGAATCAAATTAAACCATCGGCTATAAGTTAACACCTTTAATCACCAACTGAATCCTAATTATCTGTCGTTTTGCCTTGACCTCTGATATTTTGAATTGATCTTCTCAAATTACATTTCAAATTCGTCAAGGACCCGAAAGGTAATTTTTCTGTTTGTGTGTATTTGTTTGTTGTTTAACGCCGCACTCAGCAATATTACAGGTCATTGGCTCCCTCCTTCTGCAAGCATTCTGCGTTCTGCTGTTTATTTTGTTGACNGTTACATAGACAGATTCTTTAATACAAATGCATAAAATTGGTGATTTACAATGTGATTAGGTTGTCTGACAAAACACCCACTTGCACAGTTTGAGATCGATTGGGTCATTGGATGAAGAGATATTTACAAAAAACCAGGTCCACATGCATTTCATGCCAAACTATAGTCTTGTTCAACACGTACATCAAGAATGAGACTAACGTCACTGTACATCTACACTTGTCAATTGCTATCATGTAAATCAAGGCTGGTTGAGTGGCCTTGATTCTATTAAAGCGTTGTCTCGTCACGCCTAAGACTCAGTTTCGATTTCTATGTAGATACGATGTCTGAATTATAAAAAGTCTCCAGCTGAACTATAGGCACATTGGAGACATTCACTACATGGACGGCAAAAGTCATCTTGTTTGCTTGTGTGAGTTTTTGAACGCACTCTGCAATATTCCACCAATATGGCGGTGATTGAGCCTGAATCAGACAATCCAGTTGACTGACATCATGAGCATCGATTTGCATTTGTGCTACGATGACAATTATCCACCACCTCAAAGATTCAGACCACCCGATCACTGATGCTGTCCTACCTCGGATCTTCATGCATACCCGGATACCCGATGATGCAATCCCCATGTTGCACTGAAAGTCCTCCTTGATCGGAGTTGACGTGTGTGGTCGTTAGGAAAATAGAATATGCTCATCATAACTAAAAATTATCGCCCAGCATGTTAAATTAAGTAAACATTTTCACTAAATGGGTTTCCGCATAATGTTCCTTATAATGTTCTCATTGCTGAAATGTTTTTATTACATTCATCATTTACATGCATAAGAGTATTCAGCGGGTAGTTTCTTATGTCGTTTAATTCTTTGCCGAAAAAATCCACCCATCTGCCAAGATGGCATCAGACCAGAGAGCATGTTATGGCATCTCTGTAAAACATATAAAAATATAGATAATTGTTATTGCCTTCTCAAAATATGCCCCCTATTTGAATGAATTGAATGTTAAACTACTCTAGTACGCTTATGAAAATTTAAAGATTTTCAAAATATCATTACTTACTTTGAAATATTACAATTTAATCCCCATGTTATCAAGTTTAGTTGAATTATGCAAACTTGCAAACACCGTCACAACGCGTGGATGACGTTAATGCATAAAATTATGTAAATGACGCACAGTTTTCCATTACTGCTAAAGTTACCGTTTTCTAACTCATTAAATGGACGCTCCAGACACAATTTCCCCCATTAACGTCGGGTTATGATAAACACATAATATTTAAACTCCCATTACATACTAGGTGATGAGGTATAATTACAATGATATAAAATATTTCAACAACAATACCTTTCAATTCTTCTTTTCGCGGTTGCGTACAATATTAGTCGTAACTTTATATTTATAACCAATAAATTAGATTAAGTGGAAGAATGGCTAATAAACGAACAATTTTCCTTTATACAAATTCATATTTATGGCCTGTACTTAACACGGTATATTTTAAATAACGCTTAACTGTACGCGGTGTACCCTATGGAAATATTCAGGGTAAACGCTATGTACATGGGATAATGCTTCCTAGTGCCTCAGCGAGTGAGCCAGCGACGCGAGACGTGCACTATTGACTGTTAGCTTGCAGGAAGACAAAAGGCTGGTGTTCTTCAACACGGATGGTATGCTAATGGCTGGAGTTGATGACGCTTGATTATGTTCATAAAGACGCCGGAATTATTTTCCAGTCACACTTTTGGTGAGGTAAACAGACGCTTGGATCACAGTTGATGTTCAACCGCCCGGGTATCAGGCCACCCTACTTCCACCCAGTTCATTTATGTAATACCGTCATCACATTAATCTTCAGCCATGCATCACTCAGCGGTAACCTCTGACATGCAAGCACTTTAATGTCTGTCTCCCCAGTTTCACGTGAGTGTCGGTCAATGGGAGCTTTCACCGCCTCATAACCCTGTCATCGACTTCTTCTAGAGTGACACGTTTTGTAGTGGCGAAAGCTAAGATTAGGGAACAATTAGCTGAGATTTGTAATAAGAGAGGCGAGAGAATATGTCCTTGTAGTCGTCCATGCTGATTTTGACGTGTTTTTCTCTCCCCAAAATCCATCTACGACTCTTAAACAGTCAGTTGGAGCACCAGTTGAGACTGTGTCTCAGGTAAATCTTGCTCCTATACCGAATCCGCAGAAACAGGCAGACAGCTTACGAGGCCAGCTTACGTTGTTCGAGCTAATGTTACTGTCAGCGCAACGGGGAGGTGTGGGTAACTTTACAGGTTCTATGTCGACGGTGGTACCCACAGTTACTGGGGTACATTATTGCCAGTGAGCTTTCGGGTAGCGTCACGTGGCTATGGAACGGGGTGAGTAGGGTCAGTCATCAATCTTACCTGTGTCTATTAGAAGGCAATTACCTGTACAGATTAGCGACATCTACCTGTCATCCCATTGTAACGCCTGTCAAACACACCTAACTTAGGTAAGTCACGTGATTTCCCCTTCCCCACCCACTGCCTTAGAAATGTGGGTAGCGTGTCACTCAGTATCTAGGAGATGTCACATCCCGCTGAAGCTGATCTGGCGCACCCGTTCTATAATAAATACTGTCACAAGTCCTGTTGGTAAATAGTTAAATTGTAATTATCTTTTTAAATACAAATTTGCAGTATCCCCTAAATGCTACTTGCGTGGGCCCCACGCGGTTTAATATGTGTGCGAAGCTGGGGGAGATGCTTGGAGCTTGAAAGACTGGTCCCAGTGTTTACTGTAACAAAAGTGCCGCTGAACTTAGACGGGGACAAATGGGATGTTGGTTGAATCTTATAGGATATATATCTGGAAAAAACTGAATGTAGAAACGAGTTCCGGGTTTGAGAGGATGCACTCATAGGTGGAATAATTAAATAGTCTGGGATCTTAAATAGGGCACAGGAGGCAAGGTGGCTCAGTTGTCTATGTCAATTCGCAGTGCAGAATTGTGGCCCTTGAACACCACCAGAAACCTCAGCTCATGGGTTCGAATCCCTGTTTGCTCTGATGAAGTTTCTAGATTTATCATCACGATTTCCCTGTTCGTGTATTCACCATGGTGGTCGACGTGTAAGACCTCTACAACAGAATCGCTCCCGACCTTCACCCCACGTCATTACTCCTTTTAAAGCTGGAATTTTGTTGAAAGGGACGTCAAAACCAACTCGCTAGCTTATATTTATATCCAAAACGACAATTCTAAGGGAGACAACTGGGGAACTCAAAGATGGGAATTGACTAAGGAGTCATTTCTAAGGAGGTAACTCAAATGGACAGGAATGTGTATAAGAACTCGGCTGAAATGAAGTACAGATACGATGTTCTATTTTCGAGGTTAAAGTTTGTAATGGCGCAAGGGGAGAAAACATATGTTGGTACGTATTTCAGTATGTGAAAGAAAACATACACTTGCATTTGAAAAATAACATTTGAAATGATTTCAAAAACTAACATGGCTGAAAACACTGAACCAAACACTTCAAACTTAAAATCCGAAATACAGCTATAACAATCCAAAATACAGCTATAATACCCATACAAATACATCTGCANCACGTCGTCATATGAGCGAAATATTCTCAAGCACGACGTTAAACCCAATTTCACCTCACCTCATATCGACATCTAATAAACAATCCTCGATTGTTTTAATTTTATTCACCATCTAACATAGGTGAGTACTGGCATTATATTACACATTGATATTAACAAAGATGGCTTGGTATTGGAATTGAAGCTTAGTTATAATGTTTACAAATTCGCTCCTTTTCAAAATGTACTTTGTTGTGTTTTGAACAATTAATGAGGCGCCGTGTGTTCTCTGCAAACAGCAAAACATGATTCGGTTCCTTTGACGATAGCACATCACTCCATATGGCAAACGTTTGAATTGAAAACAGTTCGAAAAATGTTCGATAAACAAGAGGCTAATTCACAATTGAAATCCATCTTGATGAAACATTTGTCTTTAATCCTGAGATAATGTAAAAGATCAAAAGAACATTATTGTTCACATTTTCTAAGGTGTATGGCAATGGAAGAGAACGTTCATTTAAGAAATATTTCTTCTTTTCACAAAACAGGAAGTAAAAACACCTATGGTTTCATAGATAGTGGGTGTGCTGAGATTTATTTGCTAACTTTAATCGCAGTTCGCGATGTGAAGCGTTTTCAAGACGTTTACTCTTGTTTTCATATTTGTCTTTTTCAATTTTCTTCGGCCCGCAATCTTTTTCATGGCTGCCTTGACTTAAATAAGAGCTTAGCTATTTTATATTGCACCTAAAATATTGTATCACTAGGCAACAAATTCGGTTTTAAGCTGATGTCAATTATATCCAAAGCCTTAAACCATTTTATCTGCTTTGCTAAATACGGCTCTTCAGTCGACTGTCACAGATCTCGCTGAAATCTCGCGGTAACTACAATCTCGCGGGCGGATAACTGCCTGGATAATGGACCGATGTTTTATGTATAACAAACGTAAAACAGTTGAGAACAATAAGTGCACATTACAAGTAATTACAGCATAAATTGCACATTACTTAAGTGGGGATCTAGATCGCCCTATCAAACGTCTTCCGAGCAAAATGACGGTATCACGTTCAGTCTACTCCATCCCCGTAACCATTGGCTGCTCCGTCGTCAGTCACCCTCTCCCGTCTGGCAAATGGGCTGTGTTAATGGTAAAACCAATTCTTTCTGGGCAATCTCCGGGGATAAGGTCTCCACGCCGGTAACTGCCTTCGTCAACATCATGGCCGACCGACGGTGTAGCCGGACACGAGGACGGTAAACAGCGTCACCGACTAAAGGCTTGTCTGAGTCAACCAAGCGCTTATTTGATGGTCGAACCCCAGTATTTAATGCTGAATTTATGTTCACGGACCAGGTTTAAACCATCAATCACTATCGCCGTTTCCCGTCGCTGCAAGCTACCGTCTCTCCGTTACTCTATTATGGCGTCCCTGGGAGCAAGGACGACAATGCGTCGATCCAACTCTTGGCCGGCGTGTTCGTTGCACCAGAAACATGCATTGAGGAGGGCAAATCGGACGTGAAAAATAACGTCAAACTTGGTCATAAATTTGCTGGAGCTACTTGTAGTTTGTGAAGGCGATCACTATGGAGTCATTTCAGCTGTCAAACGATTCTTCTGAGACCGACACGCTAGTTGTGTGGTTTAATCTCTAATTATGTCAATACTTAGATAACTTTGAAGTCGGGAGCGTTTTGTTTAAAATTTGTCAGTTTAAATTTGTGGTCGCTGGCATTCATTCTTCTGTGCCAGAGCTGCTCATTTTGGATTCGGCGTAATAGATGACAGCTCATTTCAAGTTTTAATTGCTCAAAATGCTAAGCCGTCGCTTGTCGTTTAAGGTTATTTATGAGCGGATCGCCTGGTCGGTGTTCACTGGTGTAGTTGGGGTGTTTACAATGACGAGATCAACCAAATAGTGTCGGAGGCCATGAGAACTCAGCTGTCCGACACCCGATATGATAAATGGCAGAATGGAATGTAAGACGACCTTATAAGGAAAGTGCATCCCATTATATGAACCAGGTGTCACCGCCGATAGCCATTATAGTGTAAATAGATCGACTGGAGGTTATTCCGATGAAGAACGGTGATCTTCTGTTCGGAACGAGTGAGTGAGTGTGCAATCTTTTATGTACCATATATTACTTCTGTCCTTGTGGATAGAGCGTCAGCCTGGTGATCAGAAAGTCGGTGGTTCGAACCCTGGCTGCGTCAGACCAAAAGATGGTTAAGGGATAAGACAAAGACTGGTTGGATCGAAGTCTATAGTTCGGTTGCCTATAGAGCTACAATAAACATATATTGGTGCTGATACAGTAGAAGGTAAGTGAGTGAGTGAGTGAGTTTAGCTTAACGCCGCCTTAGCTTTATTTCAGCAATATCATGGCGGTTGACACCAGATATGGGCTTCACATGTACCAATATAGGGAATAAACTCGTGTTTTCGGCGTGATGAGCGAACGCTTTAACCACTAGGCTACCCCACCGGGCCTGATACAGTAAGGGCAACCATCTTCCTCATCATTGCAACCAAAGCTACTTTCAGAGACATCCAGGATGAAACAGTGGAGTCTAACCGTCGATGTAGTGAGTGAGTAAGTGAGTGAGGGTTCACTCCGCCTTAAGCAATACTCCAGCAATATCACGGCTGGGGACACCTGAAATAGGCTTCACATATAGTACCCATGTGGGGAATCGAACCCGGGTCATTGGCGTAACTAGCGAACACTTTACCACTAGGCTAACCCCAACCCCTTCCGTTGTACAGTAAACAAATAAAGACGTGTTTATCTTACAGTCGTAATCGTACAACGACTCTGCTTTTAGTTCAGATTTCTTTGCATTATAATGGTGCTTGTGGCTTTAGTTCGCCTCCCCCTGTGACGTCATATTGACCTACTTGGCCATCTGTCCGCGGTCAGAATGCTCTACAACATGACGTATCACACGCCCTATCACGCTTTGCGATTGGTTCCCCGTTCCGGATTAACCCCTCTATTACATAACCGAAAAAGCAACTCATATTTGCATCTTTATTGTTCTGTAATGCAAATTGGGAATTGGTCATCGTACCAAGGGACCTATTGTCGGCCCATATTCCAGCAGCATCAGCGTTTTAATGTACAACCCAGCCTACTTTTCTACACGTCATTTAACGGTTGAATAAAAGCTGCTTCATCAGCTTTACAACATTTAAGACCTTTAAAACGTTCTGAAAAAAACCCACAATTCTAATTTGACAAATCACCAAAATGACAAAGACTTCCCTGTTTGAACTTTTTACGTTCAATTTTGGCGTCAGGCGACTAATTGACTTGCCTTGGCATGTGTGCTGCCGCTGAGGCAGTGAGTGAGTGAGTGAGTCTAGTTTTACGCCGCTTCTAGCAATATGCCAGCAATATCACGGCGGGGGACACCAGAACTGGGCTTCACACATTGTACCCATGTGGGGAATCGAACCCGGGTCTTCGGCGTGACGGGCGAACGCTGTACCCACTAGGCTAGCTCACCGCCCCCGGTGAGGCAGGATCCGTTCACCTACGTGGTATCATTACTGTTAAATTTTTATTTATAAGCACATGCTTATGAACCCGTGATTCGTGCTGGAATTGATCTTCAGTAACCCATGATTGTGGTAAGAGGCGACTAACGGGATCGGGTGGTCAGGCTCGCTGACTTGGTTGACACGTGTCATTGTATCCCGAGTCTGGATTGACTCGATATTTACAGACCACCGTGGACCAGATATATAGAGTGAGTGAACGGCAACGGTGTATTATACATATACCGGAAATGAATTTCAATCATGTGGGAAATCGAACACACTACCCATAAAAGGGTAAATAAGTGGGAATGGAGATTCGGAATCAAACGTTTTGTTTTACCATGACGAGCAAACCCATAACCACTCATCTACTCAATTCATGTCATGTAAAAAACCAAGCCTACCCTACGATTATCGTTAAACCGTCAATTACCGTTGTGTCGAACTCTTCTCGAGTGAGTGAGTTTACTATTACGCCGCACTCAGCAATATTCCAGTCATATGGTGGCGGTCTGTAAATAATCGAGTCTGGATCTGACAACCCAGTGATCAACAACATGAACATCGGTCTGCGCAATTGGGAACCGATGACGTGTGTCCATCAAGTCAGCGAGCCTCACCACCCGATCCCGTTAGTCGCCTCTTACGACAAGCATGGGTTACTGAAGACCAATTCTAAACCGGATCTTCACTGCTCGAAGTAAACGTTGCGTATACCATATAAATGATAATTTTGCAGTTTTTTCGAACATCAGCTAACTCGAACTTTACGTAGTCGTCTTCAGCTTTGAGGTATATTTAAATGTTATTTGGTACGATCGCTTTACGAAGCTAATTCATGGACAAGTTTTGTGACGAATGAATTGTTATATGAATTTTAATATCAACGCAACCATGTCAGCTGTACTGTGGAAGGTGAGTTTATGTTCAACTGGTAGGTACATTAATGCATACTGGCACACGGCGTAGTCCTTGATCCAGATGTACATGCTTACAATTTGTGGCCAATTTCGGTAACCTACTGATGACTATACAGACAATATTAGTCTGTCTCACAGTCCCTGATCTACATGATTTTCTCTAATGCCTAGTCTTCCCTGCAATGCTAAAGCCCTAAATAAAAGTAAGTCCCAGAATCTCCAAACTTACACTGGAGGTCCTTTTCAGTTTAAATGGGATTATTTGTTTCCAATAGCACAGGGGACACTGACCGGTTTCATGTCCACTCGAACTCGACTTACCGAACATTTAAAGGCTTACATTGTTCATGGAATAAGAAAATTGCATTGGACAGTATTATCTAAAACCAATTGCGAGCCTCGGATAATGCGTTACTATTCTTTTATGAATTCTTAAGGGAATTTAAAAGCTTATTAAGCTTTAGAATACCAAATGATTATATTTTAACAATTATAGATATTAATAATCTATTTTAACCCTAAGCACATAGTGACCATGGCCAAAGATCAAGTTGGCATGTAATCCAGTTCTTAATGATGTTCAGGGGAAATATAATCCCTCCAAAAATATTTTGGATGAGAAAAATGGATTCCACAGATGGAACATTAGGCAGCCTTGAGAAATAAGTTGCCGGTAGAAGAAGCGTTCCCATAATCCTCAGCAGTCCCGCCAACGGACACCATTGTTTTAGCGTCGATGACGTAACGTAAAACGCTCTCCCAAGCTTTAAAGGACACATGGTGATATAACTACGTAACATATTGTTCAAACCCGGGATAGATCCATCTCACCCATCAACAATGCCATTGTCATATTTTGATATTTTAACAAATATTTTGTGTTAGCAATAAAATTAATTTAATGTGAATATAACCGAGATTTAACAATAAAACCAGACAAAAAGCAACCCGATTTAACTTTCAATGAGTAATTTATAATAACAACGACTTTATTAATTGCTTCATAACTTTATCACCCGGCTGACATTAGGGGCTAGTCTTCTATCACTTACACTGACCGAGTAAACAGATACGCCCGAAGCCATCATGGAGGGAAAAAAAACAAACACGCTTTAATTGTCACGCTCACCGCGGGAAAAATCAAACCTCGATCCAGTGTCAACAAAATCACAGTCTTTCAACAAAGGAACAAGTAAATTTGATAAAATCATACAGGTTGTGACTATAAAGCTCCGCAATAAGGGATGAAATTACCGGAGGAAAATATCATCGGGTAGAGAGGTTACGTCTAAATGCTTTTAGTTGTACATCAATAAAACAGACTAAGGTTCTCGACGGCGTTTCTAGACATGCCTGAGCGGTCCTTCATTGTCCCGCTGTCAACAGTACCACGTTATTGTCGCAAAATTGCTGCTCTAATGGCGATTAAAGAAAGAATTACAGCGCACAGCCACTATTCCATATGTGAAATATGAAATATAATCGGAAATTGATAAACGGGAATATGGCGAGATTGTATAAGGACTCCGATTGAGTGATAGAAAGCCTGTTGTTTTCTGAAAGACCCTAAATGCAAGGGCCTTGTTCGTGTCAGGGAGTAAGTGCAGCTGAGGATTCATTAATTTATGTCATTTTCTGTCCACTGGTTCTGAACTAAAGATCACAGCGCCACCTATCATCAACACTATGCCACCTTTGTGAACAGGTACTTATAGCTGACTCGCGGGGAATCAATGCTATAATCCTTCTGGTTGCTTCAAACCGCCATTACTGGAGCTGGATGGACGTTATTTGTGTATCGAACATGGTCGAACATGGTACCGTGTACTTCTGTAATCCTGCTCAATAACCTTTAACTATTAGGACGATGGAAATTGTATAATTGTTATTGTAAACATACCACTTCAATACCAATAAGGCTTGACACTAAATGAATACAACTAAATGAACATTATTGGTTGTATTATTAACACTGTGTTCTCATTTGCATAATCGTTAAAACTGACTAGTTAGTATTACAACTGGGTTTGGGGAAACATAAAAGCCAAGTTGTGCTCATGTAATGCCACATGCTAATGTACGGCAATGAATAACCGTAATTGACAAGCACCATCCCGAATGCTACCTCGCATAATAATCAGCCTGTTTCGCGTTTCAAACTCGAGAGAAATATGGCAGTTTGGTGAAGTCCGTGGAATAAATTAGTACTATATTAAGTGGGAAAACCATTTAAAAAACGAAACCGAATCCTGCCGACGTAAACCTCACCGCATCTCTACAGATGATTATGGGATTTAATCAGTAAAACGCGACACCAGCCAATTTAGAAAACCTATAATTGCATTTACTGAAACTGGGTTTCTTTTCAATTGTTAATTAATTTTGTATTTTAAACCACTCACATTAAACTGATTAATTGCTGTGGCTTTTGTGTCGCTTTGAAAAATATTCCAGCTTTATCCTAGTGTCTGTAAAAATGATTCTCGACCAGACAAACCAGTGGTTGATAGTATGAACAACTATCGACGCTGTGTTGGGTTACTGGTTTTAATGAAAGTTGTTTTACGTTGTTTTAGCATCATTTTGCAACTTCGTCGCCGGAGGTACCAAATTAAGCAGTGAACATTCTGAGCCATCTAATTCACTTTTTAGATATTTCTACCGTAAACGGCCTGCGACACTTTGCCAGAATCCTGATTTATGTTCAAGAACTATAACCTGCCTATTGGAATGAATTCATATATGAAGAACAGGGCTGAAACAGGTACTAAACACACTACTCGCCGGCAAACCACGCCCCCAATATTCCGAGCTTGCAAAGCAGAGGCGTACTTCGTTGAATAGGTTACTGCAACTTTGCCTCAATATCACCATTTTTTAGCACACTTATCCTCACATTTGACCTTTGAAGCTTACTATTTTATTATAAATGTCTTTAGAAAAAATCGGGAGAATCTGTGTCTGCATCACCAATTTATGTATTGTTGCATTAAGTAACGCTTTCGGGAACAATAATTGGCGGAAAACATATTCCTTTAATCACCGTCGAAAAAACTTTATAGAGCAACCTTAAAGCAGGTTGTTGGTTAGATGTCACATTTGTTTAACTACAAATTTCGTTGAAAATAAATATTTTTCTACCTTCTTAATTTTGAACAACTGATCCTTAAAGGGATGATTAAACCGTCAATAATAGCGGTGTTTGAGTACGACTAAAACCCTCTTCCAGCTGGTTAAACTTTCCTATATTTCCTATAATGGTGAACTATCCAACTGGCAGAAAATGCAGTTTGCGGACAGAGAACCTTTAACCAGTATTAGGAATTAATGGGTTGCTTGTCTGTCATAGTTTTGACGAATATGATACAGAGTAAAATTTATTCGAAAGTTTCAGTTTCAGATGGTTTTCAATGCAGAGAAACAATGAGTGAAATATCAATGAATTTAGGGTCTTCTTGAAAAAGCCCCATATGATTTAAAACGCATCTTCGTATGGATGGAAGAAACGAAATTATAGAAAGCTTTCAAAATATTTCAACCGGGACATTCGACTTCCGGCGGATGATAATGTTTTATTGCCCTGTGACCCGAGCCGGACACTGAAAGCAAAGATTGACAGGTAAGGTCAGGTATGCGAAATATCCAGTGTTAACGTGTGGTCAAACGGTAACGAAGCCATTCAAAGGGTAATATAGAACCTCAAGGAAATCTCATTCATCCAATACTGTCAATGATATTTTCATTTAAACCCCGCTCGGTCCAAGCATTGACACATATGGCATTGTTACGACATTGACACCGTCGTAATTACGTCTCCATTGGACTGCATTGTGCGGCGACTACCTCAAGCGGCGATATAAAGAACCTTGAAATGATGGGAATGCAGTTCCCTTGATTGCCGCAAGATGGCGCTTGTCAGACAATTTGCTTCAGTCAGTCCAGCCCGTCAATTATATATTCGACATAATAACCGTGGTCTTGCATCCTTCACACCTGTCCAATAACGCCATTATTCCTACAAAGCGGTTTAATAACTTGTGTGGAATGACACTGACGAACTACCTGCTACCATCTCATGGAATGTTTTCGTTTCATTAGACGCAAGATGCTTGCTTTTACTCTAATTTCCACATGAAGCCAACATATATGACTGTGAAATAGGTGTCCCAACCCCCCGCCACGGAAGGGTTAGTGCCCCTCCCCCGTGAAAACTCGTTCTCATCACAAGGGGGCAGGGAGCGGGGTAGCAATAGAGGCTGATAGCGCACCTGCATGGCGTGTTGAAAGAGAATCAATGCGATTAAAACCGAATAAACACATTTTTCTGGAAAGAAAACACACCTAAAAGGCGAGTATTGGATCTCAGGTATCAAGCAAACGTAAAAAGGTAGACTATAATTGGCTGCGATTCAGCCAACAATACTAGTTAGTTCACTTAGACAATCCCCAGCCAATGGGTAGCCGTCCATTCTCCATCCGTGTTCGGCAAGCCAGGGTACCCTCGGGCTACCCGGGGGTGTATTAGAGGCGAATCTCAACCACGGAAACAGGTATTCAGTTACAAAGTATGGTTATTAAACGCCGACTTGTTTCCCGCAATAGCAGATACAGGCCTTTAGGAGGCCCAGAACTACTGCAAGCTGGCTTGAATCTACACGGCTGCCAATATTCTCAAAGAATCATCAGCGCAGTTTATTTCAAAACTTGTAACCGTCTGGAAACTGGCACTGATTTTTGAGATTCTATCTTTGCCATAAAATCTGTTTTATGATTATTCTTTGCAAAGGGCATTTCCGGGTGTCTGACATCAGACTGTCTCCAAATATTTTGTCGTTGCCAACCTGTATGATTCTGTATGCTTTCATTACCCGTCCCCTAACACCCCCTCCCCACTTTTGGATCATCTATTTGGCCAAAATATTCGCAGCAAATTCCTGTTGACTGCGGTTTTGATGCTACCGTTAAACAATGACCGGTCCCCGATATATGCGCCATATGTACGACCACCAGATGGCGCTGGTGCATGTGTATTAGAGACAGGCTATATTTAAGGCCATGTCTTTAAGAGTTGTAACCAAATTACAAACAGATCACACAAAATTAAATTCCTTCAACATGGACCCCACCAAACAGACAAATGTACACACTGCAAAGAAACAGAAACACCCGAACACGTGCTGCTACACTGCATACACGACCAACAACACAGAATGGTGCTCCAGAGTTCACTGGACACACACCACAACACCACAGACACTCCTAATCCTACTAAATAACGCCCAACCCCATCAAAGCCTTAGGTATATTTCTTATAAAAACTAGGTCGCACATATAATACATATTATGTCGGAAAGCGCACGTTAAGTCACTAAACCATCGTCATCGTCGTCGTCGTGATAGTCATCGTCATCATCATCATCGTCGTCGTCGTCGTCGTGATAGTCATCACCACAATCATCATCATCGTCGTCGTCGTCGTCGTGATAGTCATCACCACCACCATCATCATCATCGTCGTCGTCGTGATAGTCATCACCATCATCATCATCGTCGTCGTCGTCGTGATAGTCATCACCCTCATCATCATCATCGTCGTTGTCGTGATAGTCATCACCACCATCATCATCGTCGTCGTCGTCGTGATAGTCATCACCATCATCATTATCATCGTCGTCGTCGTCGTCTTCGTGATAGTCATCATCATCATCATCAAGTTCTAATGACACAGATAACAACCACAGGCTCCTCACACTGGCCAATAAGTCTAAATGTAAACTGACTTTAATCTCGAGAGAGCTTATTTGACAGCATTCCAGTTAATCACGGCAGTTTAGCTGAATCTGGAAGAAAAGTTGATCAGCATATGCACCGTGGCGCCACCAAATGCAATAAGGAAAGAGCCATTTAATTTGGAAATAGGTTCTCCATGGAGGAAATACGGTACTTTGATTTTTAAATGGACGTTGCATTTTAGTGTTAGAGCATTTAGAAATGTGGCGTATCGATAGCTTCCCGGATGATAATATAGGATGGAGACATACTATATTCATATCAACTGTCATCAATGATAGCGTGATCGATGAGAAAGATACAATCATATGTCAGGCATTATTGACGTGTTTTCATCAGCGATATCCTCCGTTATAAACCTCCAGCCCATCAAGCATCGCCACTATAAACTATGGCAATAACCTGAGATTGAGTCTGTGATGAGATTGGCGGTGATACCGGTCCCCTTTCACACGGGGAACGCTCGCGTGAGTGGGGACAGTTGTTTTAGACCACAATGCGTGATGATTTGGGAAACAGATAGTCTCAAAGAGACAAAGTTTTAGAAAAATATCAGAAATTTGTTACAATGTGTGTGTCACACGCTAGCGAATGACGGTCTGGGTGTCTCGGGAGGGGTGAGGGTAGGCGATATGGGGGGTGAGGGGCAAGTTGGGGGGTCATATTACTAATGAAGGCAATCACGCGCTACCTGATAAGGTTGTAGGGGGAGGCTAAAAAGACAGTTTTGAGGCTATTGCAGACGAGAATATGTAATTAGGACATGATCACTGGCACTCAATAGATATCTAGTGGTCAGAAAAGAATCTCCCCTAATAACAAGCAAAACGGCTATTTCGTCTTTTCAAAATTGGGGTTAATTTAGGGTTAGGGGTGCTTGATAAGATGCTATGATAGGTTACCGTGCCGCACAGCCCTGATTCGCTTGTTACGAATGATGTATGTTCTTACGGAGCTACGTATCTATTACATTTTTTCTAACTCTCTCTAATCGTGTTCACCAACGATGATTTATCGCAGGTAATTGGTCATTATTTTGAAACCTGTTCGAAGGAAAACAGTAGCAAGAGACCCCGAGAATCATCTCCGGTGACATAAAACACTAAATCGGACTAACCTCCCAATCTTCGGGGGTTTAGATGTCAACCTTTTCGCAGATTCATCGTCACGGCTCGTTGGCTATGTTCTTTATTTCCCCTACACGTCACGAAAGCGAAACATATCCCCCATCTTTTTTTTTCTAAGGGGGATAAACTTTTATCATCAACGTAAATGAATACACAACTAAGTTCAACATAAAATCGTAAATCAGAAGGTGTCGGTACCTTTAACTATTTAAACAGATGTTGCTTGGTCGATGGAAAAGGCCCCAATGTTAATTCGGGTAACTGTAGATTTGTCGTGATTTAAATCTTAATGTCAGCTTAATGGCATGCCATTTTTGTCTCGATGTCAAGCATGTTGTATTTAATTCAAATCTAACCTCCGAATTACATGTCTAAAAAGCTTCATTGTGAAAATGACAGTTTTACTCGTTTCAAAGGAACGCATTGCGCTGTAAGATGATCGTGTAGTCTTGTGGTGAGAGCGTTCACTCGCCTCACCTAAGGTCCAGGTTCAGATCTCTACATTGGAACAACACGTGAAGCCAGCTGTTCATGTCTCAATCGCATAGTGATGTTGCAGTACTATTGCTAAAAGAGGCGTAAAATATTATCATCCTTGATGCTGTTGTCATAGAAACGATGATGCGATATATAATATTTAACACTTGATCTGTCACTCTTTTGTCACACATCAACCCGCTCCCAATCACCCCACCCATTCCGGGCACTCACTCCCAACTCCCCTTCCCCCACCCCATCACACAGACAACACATACCAGCCCCAAAATATAAAAATATAACTAGCGTTTTTTTACTTTCATATGGTTTGAGATAATCCTACTGATTACGTGAGTATCGTGTCTTTTTCACACTTTTCTAAATAAAGATCGACATTCATGTACCTGCTAAAACGTTTGTAGCTGAATTATAAAAATAATTGAAATTGATATGAATTTGTCATAGTTAGCAATGTGGCGCCGAATCTATAAGATAAACACGGCTATGAGGGACCGATTAATTTACAAAGATAAGGATCAGGGCTGTATAATTTCCCGACAGGAATCACCCATCACTGCTACAACCCAGACATAAAACTAGGTTTTAAAGAAAATATTTGAAACTCATTCACATCGTGTAATTCTCGTTTTACTTTTTACTTGAAGTTTCAAAACGAATTATCCTTCAGAATCTAATTGTATCCTGACCATGTATTGCGTTTGGTTATCAAAGAAGCTCTAAAACGAACTTGCTTTCATAGAACATTTCCTCCTTGTGCATAAAGTGATATCTTAATAAGGGTACAGTTAAATGAAGGCGACAGCCTTGCTCTGTTTCCCCCGGGGGATGTAATACAGAATTACATCATTTTATAGTAATAATGGCGATGTGGGTTTTCATTACGCATGTCTTCGGGCAGAATCACTCTTTAAATATCTTCGTTTCCCTCATAATGTTGAGAATGTTTCAATGGAGGATTGTTCCGCCGTACGCCGTCGACAGGGTGGCCTCTATTGTACACGACTCTATTAGAAAATTGGTTTACTGTGTTGTAGACCTCTTGAGCTAGGCTCTTGATTTCACAAGTAATAAATCCACCGAGGTTTCAAGCTGTGTAGCTTCGGGAACACCCGATCGGGAAGAGGACAGATTATCAAGGGGTTTGGGAGAAGGGACAACACCTGCAGCTTGGGACTCTGTGTAACAGACCCTGAAATTGTCTTGGATGATTCCGCGGATTGGGAGGGTATTTATTGCCAGATGTACCATCCACTGCTCTGATATACTTGTAGCTCAATAAGACAGCATTGTTTCGTTAATACGTAAGCCCGGCCACATTTGTTCCCTAAACCAATGTTTTGTAGTGTGTCCATTCATCGTTTGCCTGTGTTGCTATTTGATACGCCACATCCTACCAAGTCCTGCCTTTGTGGCATTGTCAGCTTTGGTCGGGAGGGCTATGTTTATTGAGGCACATCTGCGAGCGCTACCTGACTTAGGGACTGGGATAAATAAGTTTGTTTCAGGCCTTAAACACCGTGTTTATATTTCATCAATTTGGTGTTTTCCCAAAGCGTCTTCAATATCCCTATGGCTAGGAGCGAGAGCCTTACAGAGCTAAGGGGCTTTCTGGAGTCGAACACAGACTGGAGAGTGTTGTCATGCTAATGTGTAACCCAAGTAGGGTGAAGCCGGCTACTATCGCCAGTGCCTTCCCTGGGGCAATAGCCATATTCGTGCTTGTTGGTGTTTAAAAAATTCATTGAGATCTCAGCCTTGTATTGAGATCGTGTACAGAGCCGCTCAGCGAGTGAAAGGGAAGCCATATTGGAAGTGTTACCCTTACACGTCAGGAACGTGCAGGATAGCCTGAAGCGACTAGCGGCCGTCATCTAATTATTTGTTGTCATAAAGCCGGTTAAATGGAATTTTTGCTGACTTGTCTCGCAAATGAGTGAGTTTTGTAAACATGAACTGAAATAAGTTGTCATCTTTGAGAGACAGAAATACTGAATCTACTTCTCTGCCCCCTTGATGAAAGTAATATGAGCCCTCGAGATGACGGTATTGTGGGAGCCTATCTAAGCATAGCAACGCTTTGAAGTGCGCTACAACTAAATGAAATACAAATCTAATCCGGTATGTAATTCATTCCTTGCAACAATGACACATTTTCGGCTATATATGAAACACAATCAATCTTAATAGGATGCTATCTATGGACGAACCTTGATGTTTGTAGGTGATATCTTCCATACGACTCATTGTAACCAGATCAAAGCGGCGACAGAGCGTAGCATGAAAGACACTATTTTGAAAGAATTCATGGGAACTGTATCAGAGTGTTACAATTTGTTAGAATACAAAACAACTAGTTTAGTCTCTTTTCATACGACATATTTAAAAACCATGTTAAGTTTGAATAGGCATTCTACGTACAAAAAATCGTTTCAAGTATGGAGTATTTCATCTCCCTTCACAATACTTACGTCATGTCGACCAATACCTTAGTAATTTGTTAGATGAAACTTTACCTGTGTTAGAGAATAAACGTTACTTAAGTAGCATTTTGATTGCAAGTCGTGTTTATTACTGAAAAAAATTCTTTTGTATCCCTTTGCATGTTGACTTGAGTAAAATATGAATCTCCAGTGGATAACCACGTGTAAACTAGGTCAGTAAGACATTGACACATATTCAGTTTTCCAAATGTTGATTATTATTTACCTAGATGTAGAATAGACGTTATTTAAGTTTAATTTCTATTGCAGGTAGATTCGTAACAAAAGACAGTCGTCTATTAAGGCATCAGAATATAGCGGATCTCCGGGGTGTGACGTGATTCATGAAGATACAGGTTAATGTGAGTAGTTAAAATAATCATGGAAATACAATTTAACCATAGACCAGAACAAGTCTATATCAGAATTGAACTTTAACGGCACTTGGTATGTTTGAAGAAAAGATTCCGCGATGCTAGCTCTATGAGCCGACGATACTAACACCCCCCGCCACCTCCACCCCCGACACGTGGTTGCTCGTCGCTTTGTATTTGCAATGCAACGTTGTACCGCATTTCCGCGTTTCCCCTCACCCCCACAGTACAAGAGAAAGCAGTAAGTAGACTGCCCTGTCACCTGTGTGTGTATTTAAAATATAAATTAGTGTATGTATGTTTGTATGTTCGATACAAGGCGGCTTCACACTGCATCACTACATGTTGTCTCTCTCCGTCAACCAACATGTGACTAGTATGAATAATAGCCTCTTCTACTGCTATTGTGTGGAGAGATTGATAAACATCCTCCATGTTAAGTCTGCATTTGTGTTTTACAGTTTCAGTATCTTTGTAAAATATCTCGGTGAATAAATCTTTGTAAAATATATTTGTCCTTTTGGCTTATGTGAATAAGATTTTAAAACTCATACACGTCCCAGTCCATTGCATGCAATGAGCAAGCTGTATTGGGGAAACGTCCCGCCCAGCGTACGCAATGGGCAGATGCTCAGATTGGGTGTAGCACAAACATTGTCCTAGTAGCACAGAGACACGCCGAACAAATGTATCAAGGCGTAATGCCTTTAAATACCACAACCCCTCAGTAAACACTTTGTTTGCTCCTGCATAAACAGATGGATCTCCAATTCCCACCTGTAACGAAGATAACGTTTACTCATTACTTTGAAGATAACTTGTAGCGTTGTATTACATAAAAATAAGAAAACAAAGTTAAGCGATTCAAAAGACGACATTTGCCCAATCTGACAACGTCATACAAGCGATATAAATAACAAGAATATTCATAGCCTACTTGAAAATGCAGCTGTTTTCAACATGTTCGATCCTGACTTAAAACTGATAGGTGAAAATATGTTTGTAGATGCAAGTACATACGTCAATCGCTGTATACTGTTGAAACCGGATACGTGTAATGTGAGCTTCATCCATAGTCAAAGCGTGTTCCAGTGTGTATACTTCACATACATCTTCCTACCAGGTGTTGATGAAGTGGCAAAAGCTACATCATCACTTGCAAATTGTTGGTGCCAGGCAACGATTATGTCACCATAAGCAACAAAGTGAAATATAAGTCGTCATATTGTCAAAAACATGTTTGTTCACCTCTCGACGACTGGAGATAGTGTTGACAGGGGAGATAATCCCCTTCATCGAAAGGTAATGTAAACGTCGCCCCACGTCGTGAGCGATCCGCACTTGGCTTCGGGTTGATGGAAAACTTGGTGTTCCTGCACAGGTGCAATGCAGGTGCAAACGGATAGATTTTTTTCCTTCTATGTTTAAATCTATATTTACACTGATATTGGCCAATCGGCGTAAAAAAACAAAATGATTGGTCAATCTCTGGGGAAGAGGGAAACAGATTAGGAACATTTGTCTGGTAGAAATTGATATCTAAAAAAATCAAATGAGGATGAAATATCAATAAAAACGTCAATACCGTTCGTTCATTCTCTGACATGTGAAAAAATACCAAACTCGAGGAAAATGAGGTCATGATTTAGAAATATGCATCACATTAATTAACAATATCAGTGGTGTGCCAATAATGACATGCACGCCGTTGGTATACAGAGAGAAAACAGCAGCAATAGGTGTAACGGAGAAGAAGGAGGAGAATTAAGAGAAGCGTAGTGTGAAAAACTTGAGGAGAGGGTAAGAGTTGTGTAACAAACTGAGAAGAGGAAAAGAGTTTGGGGATGGAGAAGAGTCGAGATTACTGAAGAGAAGCTAGTCATTAGGCAATCGGAGAACAAGATGAGAAAATACTGAAATAAGAAGAACTTGGGTTAATTTGGAATATTACTGCATTATACATGTAGATTAAGTGAGAAGAGTGAGGGGCTCCTCATACACGTATTATTCTCATTGGGAGGACCAAGGATAGAACAGCATAGGGTAGGATTAGAACTTAATGCGTGAAGAAGAGTTTAGATAGAGATCCAAAAGTCAGAAAAGATGAGGTGAGGGAACAATCAGTGATCTTGAGCAACGTTGAGAACTTGGTCAGAGGAGAGCTGGGAACGAGAAGTGAAAACTTTGCCAATCAGAGCAAAACACGTAACCTCAAAGAACCAGATCAGCACGGAAAGGCACAAGACTGGTGACAATTGTATGCCTTCTTCTTGCCTTAATGTCCTGTCCCTATATCTTTACACGGCGAAGTCCGGCAATTCATCGATAGTCTTGTCTTTAAAGTTCAGATGACATTGCCTTCAAATCATAAGGAATCTTTGCAAATGCAGCCAGCAGAGGCCCAGATAAGCTGCGTATCCGGATAAAATACGCACAGAAAAGTTTCAATTACGCATGGAAAAATAATTGTTGCGTACCAATTAAGCATTTAAAATGTTAGATACGCAAAATGTTTAAAACAAATGCGTAC
>VKKT01002933.1:59669-71106 GCA_008038995.1 Haliotis laevigata | reverse complement strand
ATTTGTGATCATGTCAGCAGTAGAGAGGGTCCACATAACAGACCTCACCATATCCTCGCTTCCGTGTGTAAGGCTACATAAACATTAATAAATGCTCCTCAGGTATAATACTTGTCAAGCGGACCAGGGACGAAAGAATTTTGCTATTTCTTCTCTATCTGTAACAAAGGTAATGATGGAAGACGAATTCATTACTTTCTCAAATTTCTAACAGCATTAATGAATACATTAGCAGAAATGTCTATACGCTATCTGAAGACTTATTTATCTTGTTTCACCTACCAGTTCATGGATTTTAAGGCACTATATTTTTAATTGATGATGAGATATCTATAACAAAATTATTAAARTGTCATTAAACGAAGCTCTTTATTAAAAACATTGCACACATTGATCATGAACAGTGTTATACTGAAGATGTATTCAGAAAAAGCTGATCACATGTCGGGACCCTGCGAATCAGAAAAAACATCCTTTCTTTTGGGAGTGGCTATTACAATATAAAATAGTCTATTACTTATTGTTTATCTTCAGTTAAGAAAAACGTCTTTTAAAAAACCTGTGTTTGAAGTTTCGGTTTTCAACTACTTCGGCTGACACAATTTAAATATCCTTGCGATGCTGTAGCTTAAATAATGTTCAATCTCCATTCATCAGTCTCCCCATCATGATATTGGAATGCTTCTGAAAGCACCATACAACGTCACTCTCCATATTGCTCATATTGACACCCTAATTCACCTACTCACTCACATACGTTTCAAATATTCCTCTCTCAAACAGCCGTTAGTAACGGTTAACAACGGTTTAGAGTGAGTGAGTTAACATTTATCGCCACATCGGCAATATTTCAGGCATATCGTGACGGGAACAATTTATTGTCATATTATAGATCAATACAATTTGAAATTAAAGTCTGTTGTCATAGAACAGTAAAACTACTAGTATATCACAGATATTAAACTAAAAACTGGCTTGCTTTCATAAAATGCTACTATTAAATAGAACATTAGAATATAGAAATGGGCTATAGGTTGCCAACAACTGAAGGTAGATCACCATGCTAAGGACCATTGGGACTTACAGTACTTTTGCTACCTGCATGGACCCTACCTGGATTTACATCATACCTTCAGGTGTTGGCGATTGTTTAGCAAACTAGCCATACGTTATATGAACAAATATGCTACTATTAAAATTCAGAGAAAGAAAAATACTTTGAATGAAAAGGGACTCACGTACCCTCTCGGGGGGACAATATTTTTACGCTACTTCAACCCCCTTTGAAGGTACAACCAATAACAATCATAGTTACTTATTCATTCTATCAAATTAAAATCACTAACTAATTATAATACATTTCAAAATTTGTCAATTAATTCAATTTCTTTTAAAAACTCAATAATTACATGAGGACGGACATTAAAAAGATCCTTTAGGGATGTAACCGTGAAATATCGATCCCTTGTAATAGAAAAATCAATACAGCCACGACAACAGTTTAGAAAGACATTTGGGTTTTATCTGATAACATTCCATCAGGTTTTTCTGTATACATCGAAAGTATAACACTGTAACACTATTTCCGCTCCACAAAAATCAGAAGATTCCTTGCTCACTTAATCAAGGATATGGTCAGCCCATGATTACCACGGGTGGTCAGATAAACCGGCTGCTTTAAGTACGCTGTAATTGGAAATCCTGTTTAGTTCACACGTAGCCCTATGGGCATTTCTTTTATGAACACTAATGTACAATGTTACATTCGGGTGATCTTGAAACGTTATTGCAAGAAAATGCTAATAGTAACTATGTTTTGGGGCTAATTTACTTCACTTTAGGACATGTCATTTCAGGAAATGAAGACATGTGGAAATCAAGGCCTCGATGTAGGCAACTTTAAATTTGTACATGGGACAATTAAAGCTTCATGTTAGCCTCTGAACAATGTTTGTATTTCTGCTGTGCGTTGTTTTCATAGATGAAACATCCCGCTTGTGTTCTTTAATTATTTTCAGGTTACAGAAGAATAATCGCAAAGAAATCATGTTGATAACGTATGATGGTAAAGGAATAGAACACCCAAAAAAACGTTACTAAACGGATTGAAGACAAGAGGGCTGCCTGAAAGTGCCCCCACTCATACATTGAATCTCGAAACTTCAAATTATGAAATATAATATCAGTGTGTGTGTGAATAAACTGTCAGTCTACATAGATGTGATCACGTTTCAGAATCCTGCGTGATTATGTTTTCAGATCATTACTTCGCTAGCACCACTGGTGATTATAGTGAGTGAGTGTGTTAAAAGTTAACGTCACATCGGCAATAATTCAGCCATATAGTGACGAGAAAAGGTTTACATACACATTATTTACAAGTAGTTAAATAACCAGTCATCGAAGGGCTGTAAAATATCTAGAGTATCACAGATGGTGTCTAAAACTAGCAGGTAAATGTAAAAATGATTTATTTATGAAGACAATACAATATAAAAATGGGCTCTAGTGCTTATAGTGAGTTAGAGCTGTATCATGAGATATGCACATATTTTGATTCCTTATAAAAAAACTCCCAAAGGCTGTTAAACTCAAGCAGTCAGAATAAGTATCATACACTCAGGGTTTAAACAGGATGTATTTATTGTAGAAGGAATCTGGATAGACTGTTAGAGGATTCTGTGTACCCTTAGTTGGTGATGCAGCTGTGTCCGTTGATGCTGTATGTCCCAGCATACTCGCTGATTTCCTCTGTAGAGTAAAATCAATCAAACTATTAATACAGGTAGGAGAGAAAAATAGAGCTAGGCTCTAATAAATTTAATACTGTAAAATATTATGCTCTGATTGAGCCGCCTGTAGATTTAACCGCTCCAGATTACATTCAGAACCGAACACACAGCAGTTAAATTTTGAAAATCCTCGTTCCTGATTGGTCAACCAGTGGTTAAATCACTAATTAAAACTAAATGTTACAAATAACCCTGATCACCTTGTCTATGTACCATTGCATGACTTTTAACCATTAACCTACTTCCAGTCGAAGTGTTTATGTGAACTATTTGTGCAGTAACGAACAGTTGAGTGATTTGTTAACTTACAAGCAGTTGAGATGGCATTGGTTGCCATAGACCTATTATGTATGGTGGCCATAGACATTTAGGTCAGTTCCACATTTCGGCTGATAGATTATTGGACAGATGCACTCTGCATAGGTCGAGGTGCTGGCTGTCCGGAGGAGAAAATCAGCAGGAATTATTTGTAACCTCGAAACGTTTTCGCAAACAATCCTCATGTACATTGGCTATGGATTCATGATACTTAACATGACCGACGAAGGACGCTGGACTTTTGATCACCTCAAGATAACTAAGTGTTGAAGTGTTCTTAATGTTTTCTAAATAAAATATCACTTGCGACTTAATTAACAAGCAGAATACGGTTTGATCGGAAAATAAAAACTCGGTTGATATGACTCAGTTGACATATGACGGGCTATGAAAGTGATCAGTAATTATGTTTGATGATGAGGACACCTCTTGCTGAGCTTATGTGTTTGTTACTTCGGTCAGATCCACGGTTATGATGACCAAAAACCCAGAACTATATATAGTGAGGTTCGAACTTATGACCATATCTTTCATATCTATGTACTGCTATGCTTTTACCAACTCAGAGCCTCACCTTCATCTAAATCTCACTATGTTCGATGCAGTTTTTACACCAGCCTTTATAATACAGATTGCAAACTACTAACCATAGCTAACAGTTTCCCAAGTATGTTTCGGAAATTCTGCCAAATGAACTCACCAGCGAGAACTACAGCTACAACAGCGAGAACAGCAACAGCTGTCTTCATCTTGAGGTGACAGCTAATCTGCGTACACGACAATCTGTCGTCTATTTATACAAAGCATAATCAAACAAATATTACCCAATAATGATTTGGATTGAACGTGGGGGTCGTGAAAGGTCACAGTAACGATAAATTGTAAACGTGTTCATACAAAAAGCAGTAAAGCAGTGTCTTTTAAGGCATACATTTTTCCGAGCGTCCCCGTCGATTGTATGTTAGGTTTATTGTTTAACAGCGAATTATGAGTCACGTCATGGAGTGTTGAGTAGGAGAACATCTTGTAGTAGTAATTGTTGTATTTTATTGGGTGTTTTAGGAGTACATTAGGAAATAATGTAAATTGGCATATCACAAACGTGTATTTCAACCTAGTGGCTCTCACCACAAACGTCATTGTTTCATTTTCCCTTCCGTGGAAGTGTGGCATCGGCAACACTACCGGGACTTTCCTACCACAGTGTATGTAACGGATTATCATGTTGACAATCGAAAACCCCAAGTGATGTACTTAAGCCATTTTGGTGAAATCCAGGAGTGTAGTACGGTGCAGACAAACCATAGAAACTTAATCGGGGTGCACAGGGATTCGCATATTTGTTACTACCCCGAAGATCTGCACCATAGTTTTTGACGACTGGACCACTTACGACCCAGCTATGGCTGTACCTACTGCCATGGTCAACAGGATCGTGCACGTACATACCATACACCCAGTATAAAACATTCACAACCCAGGAAATCAACACAATCTACAAAACAACGGGAGCAACGTTCCTGGATGTAATCAGAATATGGTGTATGTTGGATGCGAGTAAATCGCTGAGTGTTACATCAGGCATTCTTTGACAATAAATCATACTGGTCACATTCAACACGATCCAAATATCACGAATTTTGATTTGCAATAAACTGATGTGTTGATAAACTGACGAAACAATTATGATCAAAAAAGGAACTGTATTTGCTACTTCTGCATGTTATGTTTTTGAAAACTGGAAAATGTCAATATCCATATTCAATGTTTAAACAACATAATGAAAAGTAACTGACTGATGTAAATGCAAGCAAATGTGTGCAGGGTAACGTGTCTGTCTCTGTAGCTGTATCACTGTTTCTCTCTCCCTCCCTCCCTCCCTCCCTCTCGCACTCTTTCTAACACTCTGTTTCTCTCTCTCCACTCTCTCCTACTTTCTCTCCCTCTCAATCTCTCTCTAACACTCACTATCTCTCTCTTTCACTCTCCCTCTCTCTCTCTAACTTTCTCACGATCACTCTCACATCGACGGCATTGGAGATGTATACTAAGGTACTGACTCTACACTACAGTGTCAACTTTGATCAACTTTGTATTAAGCTTGACACGCAACTCGGTATATTGAAATGTGGTGCTGTTGACGACCGGCCCACTCACAGGACATCAGGAACAACATTCTTCCCGGATGACATTCTTTGCAACCATCAATTATATCATGTAACTGACGGTACGGGGAATGTACGGTAAGGAACGGACACTACACTACAGTGTGATCAACTAAACAGGTCGCCAGTATTTACTTCAGCATGCTGAACACAGAAATCGTGTTTTTGTATTAAACCTAATCGTTATCATTGTTAATACCATCTGACAATAATAGCCATGACAACACAGATTGGTTCTATATTTTATTGCACAGGCCATATGTGCTTCTTTATTCGGAGACGTTCCATGTCGTGAAAGGTGAAGGTCATCTACTTCCTAGCAGCAACACAGGAGGTTCCACTGACAGTGTAGGCGCCCTCTGCGGCCTGGACGGCACCCCTGCAATGTGAAGATATAATCATGGGGCAAGGATGAAGAATTATCTGTGGTGCATTTCCTTTGATTTAGATTCATGACACAGTGTGTGTGTGTCTGTGTGTGTCTGTGTGTGTGTACGTGCGTGCGTGCGTTTGTGTATGTTTATAATAAGCTCTGATATAGGTTCAGTCATTTCACATAATCTGTCTATATCATTAGATCTAAAATAAGTGTAAACTACAAAATAGTTAGATCTCCAGACACGATAATTGCTTCTTGAATTCTCAATCTTCTGATTGAAATGACAAACGGCTGTTTCTTGACAGGGGACATAAACGGATAACTGTGATTATACTGTACGTGTTATGTACAACAGCAACTCAAAGAAACTACGTCTGATGTTATCACGTCACATTTGCCTGAGAGGAATAAACTGCAATGGTTTCATTACAGCGATTCTTCGCTATATTCTAACCTTTTATATGACTTATTATTATAGGATATTTATATAGCGCACATATCCACGCAACTAGTACATGCTCAAGGCGCTGGTAATTTTCCCTCGATCATTGGATGTCAACCTCAAAGGCACACCGTATTGTCAATCTCAACTCCCTTGGGATTATTATAACCGGGATGTACTCAATTTTAATTTGACACTATTCTCTTTGCGCAAGGGTGCCAGGCTAATTTCTGTCAGAATATCTCATGGATATACTTACTCAACACAGTTCAACAGGCACGAATTGCCATAGTAGTTGCCGGCGGTGTCACAGACGGGGTCAAGGATGCGGGAACACGGGCACTCACAGTTGACAGTGCTGGCTGTGAAGAAGGATGAAGGTAAAACATCATGATGCGGGTACTTCAATGAGCTCAACAGTAAATACTTTCCACGCGTTATACCTTCACTGATTCTTTAAATGGCCGTTTTGGAGCAAAAACTTTTGATTACTGGAGTTAACGGCATTTCCGTTCGTCTTACCCGCCGCAAACTTGCGTCCACTGAGCACGGAACTATTGTGACTGGATTGCATCAAATATCAATAAGGAAATCTAGTCTGTTTCACATGCTGTTATCAACATATCACAGCCATCAACTGAGCCATATTTAACACAGAAATTCATATAATTACACTTAAAATCATAACGGATTGATTGCCTTGGCTGTCTCCATATGCAAGACAACGCTAATTTGGAAATTACTGTTCATTAAATAGTACAATACAGTACAGATTTTTATAAAGGCACATTTTGCGAACCTGTTCTGGTTGCACTAGCCGAATATAATCCTTTGGACAGCCACATGGACTTGTACATAAAACAATGATTGTACTTACCACACAGCACCGCAGCAAAAACAGCAAGAATAACAGCAGCCTTCATCTTGATGCTTGAGGTGGAGCTTCTCTTCCGAACAGAATCAAAGTATGGACTGGATATACGTGACCGTTTTTATACACTACACAAGCCCATATAACATATTCCAAGTAGTATATATGTCTCCTCAGTAGTTTAAGTGGGTAATTTAAGTAGTTTCAGTTTTGTAAGTTATGATTTTTTTGCCCTGCTAAAGCGTTATGTGCAAGGCACCATGTTATTAATGTGAGTATTTCATGTTGTGTCTGTCATGACGGGGATTTAAATCTTTTTCCCCTGTGACATGTGCTTGAGTAGCAATATCACAGTATCCATATGGTAAGTATTAATACAGTCAGTTTTGACATGACTCTCACATGTTCGGTGTTATTGAATGATCGAAGCCCTGAAATGGTAATATTTCAAATTGGGCATTATGCACCTGAAACTCAGAAAAACGCTCCTTGTTAACCCACTGCGAACTGATCAAGAATATATTTTATGTGGATGTGAAGTTGCTTCCACATGGCACAAAAACATTAACTACTCACAGCAATCTGCTTGAAGAACATACTTATGATTTGTGTGATATATACTGGAGTTTTAAATCGACTGAGGAGCTATATCTTACTTGAATTAGTATTTCATGAGCTTTGTGTACTGTATAAATACGAGAAGTTTTAATCCATTCGATACTTTGTTTCTGTTTGGAAGAGAAGCATCAAGATGAAGGCTGCTGTTATTCTTGCTGTTCTTGCTGTGGTGCTGTGCGGTGAGTTTTATACCTGTTTTATCAGTTACACTCAAATATATATTCAAATACCAGATTGGGTTTGATAGCGATCTTTATCTTGTCACCATCACCAGAGACGTAGCTCTCATTATGAAAAACAAAGCCCGGGATTAGTCATGGTTGTTTTGAAAAAAAGGTTGGGCAAGTCCTCAATACTAGCTTGATAAAAAGCTTTGCAACCTATCGGGTATACACGAGAAACTTGGCTTACTACGCGCCTGATCACACCCGTGGATGTTTGTTTCAGAATGTGTCGACCACGCCCTAATGAAGCTACAAGGCTATTGTTACAAATTTAGTAAACAAAAGTCGTCTTGACAAAATATCATGTAAGAGTGTCGGCCAAGGTGCACCATGTAAAACGTATTGGATTATAGCACGCAAATAGTGTTTATTGAGGGACACGCATCAGGACAGCTATATTATGCTACTCCCATCTTTCTTCACAGCCAGTACTGTCAACTGTGAGTGCATTTGTCCCCTCATCTTTGACCCAGTCTGTGACACTGCCGGCACCTTCTACGACAATTTGTGCAGTTTGAACTGTGTTCAGTAAGTGTATCCATAAAATATTCTCACAGAGATCCGTCTCAAAGGGTCTCAAATCAAAGTATAGTTCACTCCTGATACAATATGTTACAATATAGTGATTGAAATATAGACAAAGGTATAACTAGTTGTATGTGTTTAAATTGTAATTTTGAGCGATTGAAGATGAATACCATCTATTTATGCAATGTACAACATATAATGAAATTCGGCAAAAGTACCTGCCAAATTACATGACATGCCTCAATTTGAACAAAGCATGATACAAGTATTGCACTCTAAAGATTCTTATGTTATTAAATCAGTCGCTCTGTTTTTGAAACATGCGTTTAAACAATATACATGAAATTATCACGTGGCATTGTAAAATATTGTATCTTTCAATTGTATTATAGGCTGTTAGGCCCACATTATATGTCTGTCTGTCTGTCTGTCTGTCTGTCTGTTTATCTGATTTATCGCCCGTATAGAAACAATTGTTAATTCCTCTGAAGATTAATATAACGGTTCGAGTTGCATCTTGTCAGTGTTTATGTAAAGTGATATCATCACTCGTAGCTCTCTATTTTGTGTGTGATTATGGTAAAAACGTTCAATATAATGTCCATGATCTCGACTTTCACTGAAATGACGCCCTTTGTAAGAAATAACGAACGTGAACAATATACCATCAACATATATCTGTTTGATTTGACAACAAAACTATTGCAACGTTTCGGTGTTATCAAGCAAGTGATATACAACATTATGAACAAGGGGAATATATACATGAAGGATATTAGAGTTTATACAATTAACGAGGTTGATGTACTGTGTGGTGACATTACTAATAGTTTGTTTTTTTATAATATTTGATAGTATGAAGCCATTTGGACAAAGGGTAGGGGCTGCTTAATGCTGATTAGAGGAAACCCAAATCAAAGGAATTGCTGAAGTAATAATTCCTGATTCCTGTCTGACGATGGACCTTCACATTGCAGGGGTGCCGTTCAGGCCGCAGCGTCCGCCTACAAGATCAGTGGTAACTCCTGTGTTGCTGCCGAGAAGTAGATGACCATCGTGTTTGACCACATGCAGCATCGCAGGCCAAAACAACGCATACTAGTTGTGAAATAAAATATGGAAGCAGTTCACATGGTCTGATATTATTTATACCCATGACTGTTGACACGTTGAATACATACCCGTGAAGATCCGGGTAAGAATTGATCATTAACCCATGCT
Organism: Haliotis laevigata; assembly: GCA_008038995.1. NCBI lineage: Eukaryota > Metazoa > Mollusca > Gastropoda > Lepetellida > Haliotidae > Haliotis > Haliotis laevigata. The sequence continues at coordinate 61,548 of VKKT01002933.1, read as the reverse complement.
TGTCGTAAGTGGAGAATAACTGGATCGGGTGGTCATGCTCGCTGACTTGGTTGACACATTCATCGTTTGCCAGTTGCGTACATCGATGCTCATGATCATGATCACTGGAATGTTTTGTCCAGACTGGATTATTTACAAACTGCCGACATATGGCTGGAATATTGTGTGGCGTAACACTAAACCCGCTCAGTCACAAAGCACATTTGTAAAACAAAGGAACAAAGTGAAGCTGTTTACAATCACACAAAGATGACATTATGGAAAGAAATAGTATATTTGTATTGTTTTGCCTCAGCTACCGAAACTCACCGGTGCCATACAGAAGCTAAGGCTCCTATAAAAAGGGAATGGACATCAAACGATGCCCTCGATCGCTCGTGGATTTTTAGGGGTCGCTGGAAGCTCAATTAGCCAGAAATAACGCCATTAGGGGTACCTGTACTCGTACACCCATTACTACGACTACTACATTCATGACAATGTACCTTGCGGTTGTCTTCTGACATTTATTGAAGATAGTGAACAGTGCCCTATAAGATATGTGACCGTGACACACCACATGTGAGGACCTTGTAAATAACCCATTAAAAGCATCCAGACTCCTTTAAAGAAGCTCCTACTCATTCGCTTGATTCAGTTATCAAAATATTAGTCTAGACTCTCGAATACATGTATTCAAAATAGCAGGTGCAAGTTTATAACGACTGGCAGGTCTCGGCGCTCCTATTGATTATATTTTATAAAGATAATTTAAGAACTGTTTATTTGTTCATTTTAGAGACTAAATGGTAGTCTAAACATATAGACTTGTGCATTAAATTCATCAGTTAAGATGTCAATGGAGAAGTAAAAAGTCTTCTGAGTGAGTGAGTGAGTTTAGTTTTACACCGCACTCAGCAATATTCCAGCTATATGACGGAGGTCTGAAAATAATCGAGTCTGGACCAGACAATCCAGTGATCAACAGCACGAGCACAATTGGGAACCGATGACATGTGTTTCACGGGTCCAAAAGTCTTCTGTCTCATCCATTTGGCAAGGAAGGTTTAATCGCTTGTATGCAGCCTTATAATCACACGTAGAAGCGAGTAAGTAATGAGGTTTAATGTGTGGCGTGAAGCATTTTGCAAGATCATTATTACGACTCTGAAAGGAAAATTTTCCACCCGCACTTACTTAAACCCACGTGAGTCATATATCCCAACACGTAAAACTGTTCACCTGACTTGGTGATAGATGGCGGAAGTCTGTAAATAATCGGGTCTGGACCAGAAAATCCAGTGATCAACAGCATGAGCATCGATCTACGGAAATGGGATACGATGGCATGTGTCAATCAAGATAGCGAGCATGACCACCCGATCCCATTAGTCACATCTTACGACAAGCATGGGTTTCTGAAGACCATGTCTAGCCCAGATCTTCACGGGTATGGTGAGCAGTAATCAAAGTAACACTTGCTTTCATACTGGGACACTTAATGGTGTGCATGTGCATACAGCTTTGTCAACGGTCATCCGGAGTAAATATTTATGACACGAAGAGTCAATACTGTCTTGCACCAACAATAAATGTTTCTGTGATCTGGGACGCTGACGATGTTAGTGACGACTGTATCCTCGATACTCAAGAGGCGGGAATAAGGTATTGATTTTGATTCATTCCCCTCTATGCGGACAAATTGGATTTTATGTTTGCATTCACCATAGTCTGTAGCATTAGATCTGGAGACAACACAATGCCATGCAACCTCACCCCTTGTCTTTCCTGAACATGTATTGAAGGACAACTGACATATTTTCAGCATTTTCATTATAACATACATACATACACATACATACTAACATTTGTATAGCGCCGATATCCAGCTCAGCTCAGC